>BGPR01008372.1:0-64173 GCA_013235015.1 Araneus ventricosus | reverse complement strand
GTGCGGAATTCTTCACATAGATTTAGGAACACAACCTCGACTCCTAATTAGCGGGACAACGATTCGAGTGCGTTTGTTGAAAGCAAAAGACGATTTTACTCTCTTAGCTGCAAGCGGTGCGTTTCGTCTTCAAATCGAAAATATAAGTCTCTTTATCCGAAAATGCGATGTATCGAGTTCCATTGTGGTCGGGCATGAAAAGGCTTTAGAGCAAGCATTGGTTCAAATGTCTTTCACTAGAATTGAAACGAAAACTTTCACTCTCAGTTCTGGGCTCAAAAGTGTTATAATTCCAAATGCTATGAACGGTATTCTTCCTTCACGAATGATGCTGGGGTTGGTTTCTAATTCTGCGTTTAATGGCGATTTTAAAAAGAATCCTTTTAATTTCAAGAATTATAATCTGAGTTATATTTCCTTATCGGAGAATGGAGTTCAAATCCCAATGTCAGCCTACACACCTTCTTATAAGAATGATCTGTTCGCAAGAAACTATTTGAGTCTATTCACGGATCTTGCCCAGCACAACACGAACGTCACACTGGAGGAATATAAAGACAACACGTGTTTGTATGTCTTCGATCTCACGCAAGATTATTCTGCCAGCGATCCTTTTATGAATGTAGCTCGAAGCGGAGACATATCGATTCATTTAAAATTTGACGAGGATCTTCCAGAAACAGTCACATTATTAGTTTATATGGAAATGCAATCGCTTATCGAGATCGACAAAAGCAGAAACATATTCACTGACTATTAAAACATCATGGACACTCAAACACTGTTACGATTAGCGCACAGCGATCCTATAATAACTAGAAGATTTGGAGGCGTGTTTGCGAGCGATCTGCTTCCCAAAAATCGAGGTTATTATCGATCATTTATAGTCAACACCGATTCGTCTTTGGAAAAAGGAACGCACTGGCAAGCTATTTATTTTGATAACAAAGATGAATGCACTTTCTTCTGTTCTTACGGGACGTATCCGGTGGGGAACATAAAAAAATTCATTGATAACAATTCGACACAAATGGAATGGAATTCGAAAATCTTGCAACATCCCAAAACGATATCTTGTGGGCTCTTTTGTCTCTATTTTCTATGGCATTTGACTCGAGGATTATCGATCGACAGATTGCGAGAAATAAATGCCTGCGAAAACGAACGAATCGTAGCACGTTTTGCGCAAACACAATTTAAATTGGCAAATCATTCGACTCTCCTCACCTCCAATCAGCAATGTAAATCTCTTCAAAATATGTCAAAGAGTAAAAATCAGAGATATATCAATCGCAACATCAGTTGTGAGTTCAGATGAGCACCAGCCATGGAGAGATTTGGATACATCGTTGCAGATCCTTGCTCGGGATGTGATTATTTGCAGATTCACAACATCCTTTATGATAATATTCTGGAATGCATCGAAAATGCTCGACTTCATAAAAATTCTGTGGACCCCTCGAAGATTATGTACTTTACAATATTGTCAAACACAGACATAGTTCAGTTCCTACATGATACACAAACAGAGGAGAAGCGATTTGGTTTCTGTCAACTCACAAAATATAATTCTGCAGAAAAATACAACGTCTATTCTTCGCACAAAATTCTGTTTGAAACAATTGTGGACAGTATCTTAGCGACGAAAGGTGTGTCATGGAATGATATCCCGGAATGTCCGAATTTCGAAGCGAAATTTGGTTACTTCAGACTGCTATGTGACGATGAAATTGTCTTTTATTTGCATTGCTTGTGAAAATGTATCCTTAGTGTGAAAAACCAAGCTATTCTTTATTATGTATTACTTTGCATTGCTTGTGAAAATGTATCCAATCGTGAAATAACAAGCAACCATGTATAAGCTGTGATTATGAAAAAATAAAAGATTTGGTTGATTAAAAATGTGTGTGTCTCACTTTTTTCTCCAAGCAATAGACATTGACTCTTATCTTAGATTTAGTTTTAACATGTTCGCGCCATCTCTTAAAACCTATGGCTCGCACTTGAATGTTTGCAAGTATAAGAACAACATAACCAAAGAAGATAAAAGTTGAAGAAGTTTGAAAGTGAAGTTAGAGTGAAGTTAGTCTAAGCACTAAAGTTGCATTTGAGAGCAGAGAAACTGGAAAACCTAAAAGTGGATATTTAAGAACTAACAATTCAATTTTAGAAACTAGAACAACTAAGTGTGCAAGTCTAAGAATTAAAACTTCTATTGGAGAACAGAGAGGAGAAAATAAATGTGCAAGGGTAAGAACTAATAATTGCGATTTCGTTCTCCATCCCAAAAGCTTTCTTTCCCAAAACGCATGGCGAAACTAAACATGTAAGCTAGTTTTCCGAACAGAGAGAAGAAAACAGCGCTGAGCCCCAAAAGCATTCTTGCGCGGCGACACGATACGTGTCAGTCAGGTTTCCGAGGAAAGAGGGAGAAAACAGCGCTAAGGCGATTTTGATTCTCCACCCAGGTTTTCTCGCGCGGCGAAAACTAAACGTGTAGGCATTAAAGACTTTTTCTTTCCTCTTCTCTCTGCAAACGACAACCACAGCCAATTTGCGAAGGGCAATGAAAGAACCACTCAAAGCTTAATCGAGTCACTCGCAAAGCGGAACTAGTAGGGAGACTTTTTTTTACCTCCAAACTTCAATTGACAAACCGCTACGCGAAGTGGGATGCAAGTTTCCTTCCTTCCAAATCATCTATCTTTCGCCGTGCTCCGAAAACGCGTTGGCTCGTATTCCATTTTTCGAACAGAGAGAGGACGAGCTTTGTTCTCCCGCTCCAAAACGTGTTGATTTCCGATGGCGCGTAAAGGAGGCTTTTCCTTCCTTCTCTTTCGAAGAGCTCGCTGAGTGGGGATGAAAGTTTTAAATATCATATGTAAACGCGCTCGTGCTCCTCTTTTTGCAATCGCTTCTAACTCGGAACTAACTATTGATGCATTTAGGGGAATATCTCATCATCACTGAAACATCCGTTTTGCAAAACATCGCTGCGGCGATTTCGGTATGTGGGTGACGGAAAAGCAAAACTGAGTTCATTCTTGTCAGGCTCAAAACTGTGCCCATTCTTGTCGGGCTCAAAACTGTGCTCATTCTTGTCAGGCTCAAAACTGTGCTCATTCTTGTCACCCATATACTACTAACAATGGTGAACAATTTTTCTGTTCCTCATTAAGGAAGTGGTGATTTTTATATTTTAGGAGGTGTTGAAAAAAGAGTATGAAATTAAAAAATATTCCATGACCCACAGATTTTTAAAAAAGTAAAAATCTTGAAAATTTCAATTTTATAAAATTTATTCAATACATTTACCATATAAATTTCGGTATTTTAGTATTAATAAATGGTTAACTAATCACTTATAAAGCTTAAAACTAATATAAACTATTGAAAAATTACAATCTTTATAAAGTTCTTTAAACATTAAAACGAATTTTTTGAAAAGTGTCAAAGTTCCCAAATTTCATATTTTATCCAACAGTAAATTCCTTAAATATGGATGCTCTCTTACACACACAATCATTAGCTTCTTTAATTAGGTTCCAATAGTAACCTCCGAGCATCGCAGGGGGTACTTACCTTTATGTCGGCCTTCCAGTGCAGAAAAATCCTGGTGGAGCAGTCCTGTTCGCCGCTTCTAGCTCCCAAACTTTCAGGGAAAAATTTTAAATGAGTTTTCAAAAAATGAATTTTCAAAGACATTGAACATCCTAAATTTTTGTTACTTTTTATCATGCATTTAATTAATTTTTCATATTTAGGATGTCGTTTATTCCCTCAGAAATGTGTCACAACATTTTTAAAATCAATCCAAGCTGCTTTTTCTAAATCACTTATAGTATGTTCATATAGTATGTCTTTTTATATACGAAGTTCGTTTTTGATTAAAATTAACATATTTTTTATGTCTGAATATTTCCAATATCAGTTTCTTATATTCTTTATAGACTTGTTTCAAATTTAGTTAAAACTAGCTGATGCAATCGGGATTACTAGGGACCTAAAATATTTTCATCGGTCTATTTAACATTCAAATCAATTGAAACACAAAATTTCGTTCATGAAATATATGAAAGATGAAAAATATTTGAAATTCACCTAATCACAAAAAGCTTCAAATGATTTGTAGTATTCACAAATGATTTTGTTTGCTGTGCAAAATACTTACCTGCATCTTTGCAAAAAGCCACGTTTATGAAATAGGTAGGGAGGGACCACGCCACGATTCAATCTAGTCCACGTTCAAAGCTGTCGCTTTCAAAACGTCTTCTTTAATAATTTTTTATAGGCAAACTCTCGCTTTTTGGTGATGCAATTCACCAAAATACCTTCTCTTATCTTATATATAATAAGGTGTGTCGAAAAAAATGAATATTTTTTCAGAACGCTTTAGTGCGGAAAAGTCGCCTATTGTAATATGAAGAAAAATGGCATAAAAAATCAAATCGGTTAACATCTTCCGTTCGCGCATTGTACTTACAATTAATGAAAAATTGCAAAAATCACGCCTTTTTTGTAATTTTTTTAAGTTAGTTAAAACTTTTAGAATAAACAAGCTTTAGTTTTTCATGCTTGTTTCAAGGTTTAAATAACCTAAATAAATAAAATTCTTATCAATAAACTATTTTTTTCCTTTCGTTCAACGTCTTAGAAAAAACAGAAATCTACCAATATTTCTCAGTTTTCACTGTGAACTCTTCTTTCGTTTTGCTACAACAAAACAAACCAGAATTCACTTGAATTAAATTGAGCTAGATTGAACCGTGGCGTGGTCCCTCCCTACCTACTCTGCCGCACCCCACCCACCCACCAGCTGGGGCTTCTACTCGCCAGTCGCCACCACTCACCTCGGCCTTCACTTCAGGCTTTCTGTTACATGTCAGTCTTTCTGTTACTTTGTCTTTTACATGTGGTGCACGCTTTGGTGCTGTGTGTGACGTGTGTTCTGTGAGTCTGTGCTGTGCATTGTGTAGTAATGTTTATTCTAACATTAGCTAATGATGAATGAGAAAACTGGAAGTAGTAGGGCGTGGTGGCACTGTAACCAACACCTGGATGGAAGAACGGCATCATCCACCGAATGGAAAATCATGTAGGACGCCCGCTACAGTGGAGAATATGCCTCCTGCATTTTAACGAGCTTCCTTTTCGCTACATTTTCCAACATATTGACGGTCAAACTGCAGGGCCTAAATCTTTTAGTGGGCCAATCTGGCAGCAGCTCACTTGCTATGAAAAATTCCCTGTGGTCGATTATGAACCCATAGATTGTTCGATTCCTGATATAGGCAGGAGTTTGTTGAGCTAAGTCGAACAGTATTTGTTGGATATTTCAGATGCAATCACCTTGGGAAATTGTCCAGAAGATTTGAGAAATCGGGACCCTGGTCCTTTGTTCCAATCCAGATGGCTGACTGCGACCAACCGAGTGCTTTGGTTGCATATAAGTTCGTCAGACCCATCCGGAAACTTAACAAAAATAGTTCGCTTCATCTTAAAATTATACATGTTTGTGTGGTTTGCCATGAAAAAGAACACATATTTTACTGACGGACCAAAACATGTCTTTCAAGCTATCCAAACATCACGGTATTTATCCGAGGAATTACTTCAAGTTGTCGATCCAATAATACAACGAAATGCGTTCTTTGCACACGCAGAGAATGTTCTGTTGGCAATGCTTGTCGATGAAAGATAACATATTTGGAAGCTAGGTCACAGAATGATCTTAAAAGCAAGACAAATCATCCGAAAGAAGAAGACTGTTAGAAATTTCGTACCACTGAAGATAAACTTTCAAACTTCCAATTACTTTGAAATTATTTTGAATTCTTGTGTGGTGTATCTTACGACAATGCTGCGGGATCTAAGTGAATATGTTATTAAATGAATCGTCAATTCTGACATTATGGCCATCAGAGAAATACAAAAGGTTCCCTGTCACACCTAGGCTGTGGAGAGGCGCATGAAATTTGTGACAGAGGCCTCGGATAAAGTATGTGGATAGAGATGGCTATATCCGAGCACCACTGAAGTCGAGATCGGCTATGCCTAATTTCTCCAAAAACTCAGACTTTAAATGTGTAGTAGATATAAAAATGAAAAAGTAAAAAAAGTAAGCCAAAGAATCCTACTCTATGGAAAATATTTGTAAACAATTGTAAGTATAATGTAAATACCATACCCATCATTTGGATGGTTTGTTTGGGTAGGGTGTGGGTGGAACTCCAACTGAAACTACCTCCACTTGGTCAGTTCTCGGTCGTTTTGTTCTAGCAAAACGAGCGAAGAGTTGCACCGTGAAAATTGCGAAAAATTGGTAAATTTTCGTTTGTTCTGAGACGTTGCGTGAACGGAAAAAATTAGAATATTGATTAGAATTTAATTTTTTTGTTATTTAAACCATAAAACAAGCATAAAAAATTAAACGTATCTATTTTAAAATTAACTTACTTAAAAAAGTTACACAAAAGGAGCGATTTTGTAATTTTTCATTAATTTAAGTACGATGCGCGAACGGAACATGTTAACCGATTTTAATTTTTTATGCCGATTTTCTTCTTATTACAATAGGCAACTTTTTCGCACTAAAACGTTCCGAAAAAATATTTATTTTTTCGACCCACCCTAATATAAAATAGGCAATTTTTTGTGTGTGCGATGTTTAGACGTAACATATTCCATTTATAGCCTAGAAATTTGGCACACAGGTAGTGACTAATGGTGACTCAATGCACCTCGAAGCCCGATTTCTGAAATCCAATCTAGAAAATTTTTTATTTAATATTTTGTGGTATTTTGGGTGATTTTTCATACTCATTTCTCCTTTACATTTTTTTTTCTAATAATCGTATCAAGTAAATAAATACACACTAAGAAAGTATTGTGTTTTAATGAAGTTTATCTTAAACGTCTAAAAGTTTGTTTTAAACGAAAAAGTCGCCATACGATATTTTCTCTAATTTTAATAAATTTTTATAAACATTTTTTATATACTTTACAACAACACTTTTAATAGTTGGAACGCAATTAAAACCGTTTTCATTTTTAACCAAATATTTGATTGCCTGTTTCTCTTTCATTGTTGAAAGCTGAGTTAATATCCTAATCTTCATCTGGCATTGTCTCAACGCCACTGATTAAAGGGAGAACGGCTCACTCGGCTTTCAATTTACTTTTAAATCTAGACTGTCACATGTAACATTCATAAAATTCAGGAAATGCAAGATTCCAAAAGATCTAAACTAATTGTCTGGGATGAATGCACTATGTTCCACAAAGCTGTGTTTGAAGCACTATATGTTACGTTGAAAGACATCAGACATAACAATATTGCAATAGGATGCATTACCATCCTGTTGGCAGAAGACTTTCGGACTTTTTTCTCTTTCGGCTGGAGTTATTCCCCGTGAAACTAGGGCGGATGAAATGCAGGCCTGTTTAAATTCTTCTTACCTATGGAATGGTATTCAAAGTCTTGGGCTAACAACAACATGCGAGTTCATCTCAACGGTGATCCCTCTGCCCAGCAATTTGCAGATAAACTACTTAAACTAAGGAATGATGCCATTACTCCGAATAACCAAGATGGATGCATAGCGATGCAAAGCATTCGAAGGATTGTCAAAACTCAGCAAGAGCTGAAGGAAGGCGTGTTTCCAAATGTTTCACAGCACTTTATTGTCTACTCATGGATGTGTCAAAGAGTAATTCTTTTCCCAAGAAACGAAGATGTCAGTGTCATGAATAAGCAACTTTTACAAGAATTGCCTGATAGTGTTCACGTTTACAAATCTATTGAAACTAAATGTCGCATCAGCGAAGCTTTTAACTACCCAATAGAGTTTCTGAACACATTGGGGCCACCTGGAGTACATTCACATACATCAGAGATAAGGATTGGGGCACAAATAATTCTGCTGAGGACCCTTCATCCACCTTCACTTTACAATGGAACAAGACTCCGTATTAAGAAACTGATGACAAATATTATTGAAGCCCCAATTGTGACACAATATGCCGCAGGTGAGAACGTTTTCATTCTCAGAATCTCTATTATCCCTTAGGATTTCCCATTCCAATTTAAACGCTTTCAGACCCCAGTTCGTTTAAGGTTTGCCATGGACATCAACAAAGCACAAGGACTATCCTTAAAAGTTGTAGGACTTCTCAAGCCCAGTTTCTTTTGTAAGGTCTTAGCCCAGTGATACCAGGTCCGATCAGAGATCAACAAGACAAAGCAATACAGCACATAAATATTTAATTATGTATACAAGAAATTTACACATAAGGAATACATTGAAATGATTTGCATAACTCCGGATGAGATCGCAAGAGTCAAAAAATGTTCATAACTGGACTTAATCGCAATTATCAGTGGTGAGTTCTCGTACACAACCGATAAGCAATTGATTCAGGGAAAACTGACAAAGTTCAGTCAATAAATTCAACTCAGGGAGAGTTCAGTAAGTCCGATGGCCAGAAGAGGAAATTTAGGTAATCGAACGCTCAATTTATCAAAGTAACCACCAAAGAGTTATACGAGTTACCAAGTCGGTAATTGTCAGTGAGATATTCAACGATCACTTCTTTTCTATCAATTCTCTAACGGGATGCTCTGATGCGCTTGTAGCTCTCCAAAGGAGCTTATTCTAGCCAAAGGTTGGCTTCAATTCCGCGGAGTCTAAGAACGCCCATAATAAATGCAGAAATCCCGTGCCGATATTCTGACTTCTCAATCTTCTCAAATCATTCGATCTCGAAAATCCAATCCAATCTCCGCTTTCTCTCCAAAACTCCAAACTTTAAACTCCTCCGTCCGGCCCCTATGAGGCGTGGCCGAAATATTAAGTCTCAGGGATTTGTTGGGTTTCTGACCGCAGCTTCCTACCGCAAGCCTCGCTCTCTTTCTCAACTCATCATTGGAAGAGGGTCGGAACTTAAAAGGTTCCTTTGATGGTCTCCTGGGAGGTCATCCCCTCGTGCGATCTTTCGCACGGCGGTTGCACAAGCTCGTTTGTATTTTATGACTCTAGATAACATCGCGGCTCTTTCTTTTCTAGCCCTAAAGGGTTCGTAGGTGGCCCTTTCCTGTAGGAACTCCAGAGCAAGGGGAGACCCCACACTCTTAGCTGGTATGTAACTGTAATGGTTGGAAACTGTATGTGGTCAACTGTATGTGTGTTGTTGAAGAGTTGGAACTAATATGTAATAAACCAGAACTCATTTAATAGAACACAATTAACATAACTAAACTAAGAAAACAGAGAACAATAAAACTTGAAAAATTAAATCTTACAGACCATGCTACAACCTAAAAACCCCATCAACAGTATCCAACCGCACACAGGCAATGGAAAACCAGCCAAACGCACACTCCATCTACCACACTCTTGATATGATTTTTATTTACAAAGCAACGCCCTCTGGCGTGCCAAGCTAGAGGTGGCGCCCTCAGCTGGTTCATTTCTCAACATCCTCCACACCTGTACATGGCAATGTACATATTCCTCTATAAAATACATTCAGAGTTAAATATTCATAAATTCTTTAAAAATTATGATTAACATTAAATTCAAATTCTAAATAGAAATAAATTTCAAGAAAAAAGTTAATTTCATGCAATCAATTCTTCAAGTATAATACAAAACAATAGATAACACTAGACAATAACAAATAACCTAAAATTTAGAAACAATTATATTTCTAAAGCAACTGCACTGCTCTTCTTAGTTTACCCTTTGAAGTTATCACAACGCATGCACTCACAAATCCGTCTCTACCCATGATTACTTCATGTATCACTCCCATTTCCCAGAGCAACTTTGACTTAGATGCACCTTCAACCATAACAATATCTCCTATTTTGAGATTGTTGTAAGATGATGGATTAGCGAGATTATGCGCGTTCTTTAACATTAATAAATTGTTCTTTCCATTTTACCCAAAGTTGTTTCAAAATTTTGTCTGGAAAAGTTTACGCCTGCTCAAAGTTACACGATCAGATGCAGATACAAACAAATCTAAAAATATTCCGGTACAAATCCAGTATTTCGGTGCCCGGGAAGCAAGAAATGAGAGGGAGTTAGAGCTCGAGGTTCATCTAACTCATCACTGTTGTATATAAGTAATAGGTCGATTATTAATAACACTTTCAATTTCTGTTAAGATAGTTGACAATTCCTTTAAAGTCAACAATTGTCTTCCAAGCGTTTTTCTCAGTGGTTCTTTAATACTTCGCATCAACCGTTCCCAGAAACCTCCCCACCGTGGAGAACGCTCTGGAATAAACTTCCATGATATGCCCTCAGAAGTGATAAAACTCTTCAGCTCAGGTTGCCTTATTATGCTCTTGAATCCCTTGAGGATTTCGCATGAACTTCGGAAGGTCTTAGCGTTATCAGAATAAAATGCCTTTTCGCAGCCTCTTCGAGCCAAAAACCGACGTAATGACATAATGAAACTCTTAACGCTCATATTAGAAACCACTTCAAGGTGAACCGCTCGAGTCACAGCACATGTGAAAAGCACAATATACACCTTCTGTAAAGCACCTCCGGTCGTCTTCAGAATTATTGCTCCAGTAAAATCTGTACCTACAGTAGTGAACGGGGGACAAGCAACCACCCTGTCTTTAGATAATTGCCCCGTGTGTTTCCTTGCAGGCTTAGCACTGTATTTACGGCACACAAGACAGCTCTTTAAGACACTTTTCACTGATTGTCGGCCCTTTGGTATCCAGAATCTTTCTCTTAGTCTGGATAAAGTAGCAATCACACCTAAATGGAACCCTCGATTGTGTTCGTGTAAGATCAAGAGATCTGTGTATTTAGACCTGGGCAGAAGTATTGGGTGCTTTTCTTCTTGCTTCAACTCGCTCTGCTCTAAACGTCCTTTTACACAAAGAAGACCTTCTTGCAAATAAGGAGCAAGACTCCATATTCTTGAACCAGCAGGTATGTGTTGTCCTCGGTTTAGACGAGTTATTTCAAAGTCAAAGTGTTAACTCTGAACTTGCTTCACCCAGAATTCTTCTGCTTCGCTGATCTCCGCCGCTACCAGAGGACCTGTTTGTGTGCTTTTGCCTCCAAGTTTCCCAAGAAACCGCAGGACATAAGCAGTGACTCTCAGCAATCTGGTAAGGCTACTAAACTTGGAAATGTCAATTAATGGGCCGTCCCCAACAATCGCAGTATGGACGACGATTCTTTTCTCTTGTATATACTCGTCTGGCACTCTGAATTTTTGTTGGGGCCAGTCGTACCGTGGTGATTTCAACCATTGAAGTCCACTCCACCACAGATCATCACTTTTTAGTGACACTGCCGAAACTCCTCTGGTCAGCCGATCAGCCGGGTTCTCCAAACCTGGGCAGTGGAACCACCTATCAGGAACCACACAATCCTGAATTAAAACTACTCTATTCGACACAAACTGTTTCCATTCCGTATCTGAAATCTTAATCCAATGCAAACAAATCTCAGAATCAGTCCACATAACAACCCTTTTCACCAAACTCTTGAAAACAAAAGTCAAATGTTTCCACAGTTTAGCGCCAACCAGTGCTCCCATCAACTCTAATCTAGGTAAACTGAATTTTTTCAACGGTGCTAATCTACTCTTCTCCATACTAAAACGCACACCGACCTCTCCCGATGTGGTTTCCCACCTAAAATAGGCAACTTCTCCATATGCAACCTGCGACGAGTCACAAAATATATGCATCTCAATTCCACCAGAATCCCTATCCCAGTTAGAAAAACAACACCTATTTATTCGCACGTCGGACAAACAACCAGTTTCACAACACCACTTCTCCCACTTAATTCTCAAATCATCTGGCAATTTGGAGTCCCAATCGACCCCTCTTTCCCAAATTTCTTGCACAAGTTTTTTGTCGCTCACAACAAACGGACTAATGAATCCCAGCGGATCAAACACCCTAGCAACAGTACTCAATACAGATCTCTTTGTATTCCCCATCGATTCCAAGATATTCAACAAAGGCGTAACATCAACCCCCACACAATCCTCATCCAGATTCCACACTAAACCCAAAACCTTCAACTTACTATCCTGCTCAAACCCAACCTCGTTACTCAAGCCATTTTGAATCCACAATGCCTGCAATTCCCTAGAATTCGTGCATAGCTTCCTCAAGTGAAAACTCGCATCTTTCAAGATAGAAACCGCCCCTGCAGTCAAACTCAAAGCCTCTTGAACCGTCTCAGCCCCGTAACACAAGTCATCCGCATATAACGCATTGTCCAACATGTCGACGCAATCTGGGTATCTTTCAAGATATTTTCTGACATGATATCTGATTGTGGATCTCAACAAAAATGGTGAGCATTTACTTCCAAACAAAACGCGATTCATTTGCAACACCACATATTCTTTGCCTTTATCATTCGCATTCCACAAAAGCCTTAAATAACGACGATCATCCTCGGCTATTCCAATCATCAAAAAGGCTTTATCTATATCTCCAGAAAAAACTACCTTAAATATTCTAAATTTTAAAAGAACATCTAATAGGCTTGGATTCAGATTAGGAACTTGTTCCAAATAGTCATTTAATGATAAATCATCTCTGTTAGAACTCGAACAATTAAAGACCTATCGAACCTGTGTGGTACTTTTATCTTTTCTGACCACGCTCCGATACGGCATAAAGTACCCTGTTTCGCTTTCATTACATTCCTCAACTATATTATTGGCTTTTTGGAACAAAATTATTTCCTCGCACTGATTACGAACAAAGCTATTAGTCTTTAACTCCCCCTGAAACCTATGAAATTGCCGTTTAGCCAAATGAAAATTGTCTTTCCAATCCACCGGTTCCCGCTTCCAGAAGAGGCCAGTAACATAACGACCATTTTCAAAACGCAAATTTTCTTCAAACTTCTGAATCATTTTTTCGTCAGTTTCACTCCTTCCTGAAAGTGAATCGTTAATTCCTAGACTTTCTAACTGAAACCAATTATACAACAAATCCGATAACTTCTCCTCCTCACAGCATTCAACTCTAGTACACATACTTAAAGGGCAATTTGAAGCTCTTTCTCCTCTAGTGCTTTCGTTGATCACCCAACAAATTTGGTTTCATACATCAAATTCTCTGAACGTCTACAAGTTTTACCCGTTAAAATTTTGTTTATCAAGTCATTCCCAATCAAAAGACCTATTTCTGTGTCCTCACTACCTTGATCGGACAAACAAATCCTTCTTGTCTTAAAACTGAGGCAATACCTTTCGAAGGGATTCGAATTAAATCTACACCAACAATTTTGTCTATCACCAGAATATTACATTCTAATTGCGAGCCACTATTGGGGTCTTTCAATAAAACTCTCTTTCTCTTTAACTCTCTCAAATGGGGTGTTTGCGACCCAAAACTGTGAATTTTGAGTTTCTTAATAGAAACAGTAGGTAACCCGACTTCCTCTGCAATACTTTCTAAAAGAAAGCAAGTTTCGGAACCACTGTCGATTAGAATTCTAATTCCGCGAATGATTTTATTTGAAACCACTACATTAGCTTTCGCTGTTTGGTAATAGATTATATTCCGATTTCCAGTGTCTATCATCGACTCTCGAAACAATGAATTAACACCAACGTCCCTCGACTCACTCTAAGATCCCGAAATATTACCGTTTTTGCTTGCTTTCTGACCTTTATCACATAAGTACTCCCAGTGGGATTGTGAACCACAGGTCTTACATTTTATACCCTTTACATTACAAAACTTTTTCTTATGACCTTTACGGAGACATCTCCTACACTTGTATTGATCATACAACGCCTTATATTTATCATGCATACTTAATTTACAGTCTTCATTTCGATGCGTTTCTTTAGGACAAAAATCGCAAAATTTTCCTATCGATACGTTTAATGCTGCCGCGGAAGAACGGCCACTATTAAAGGATGCAATTTGGGTTTTCTTAAAAAGGGGTTAAATGCTTTTGGTGATAGGAATTAACTCTGTACGTTCCGAAAAAGATCTTTCGCGTGCCTCCATCTCTCCTTTCAAAACATTTATCAAATCTGATACCTTTTGTCTCTTTTACCCCTTTTACAACCTGATCTTTATTAAACAGCAACATCAACTCAACGGGTATGCATCTATCTAAAATTGGATACAATAAGTTGCCATAAGAATCGATATCAATCCCCAATGACTTTAAACTTCTTATGCTATTGTTAATCTCATCATAGAGATTTCGCAATCCCAAGGTGTCATTTATCCTCCGAACAGGCTGTAATGACAAAAGCGTGTTCATATATTCAGGACCTCAAACGCTTTATCTTAATTTTCATTAGTTAAAATTAATCCAGAAATTGCCCTAGCCGCATCGCGTATTAATGCACACTCCATCTACCACACTCTTGATATGATTTTTATTTACAAAGCAACGCCCTCTGGCGTGCCAAGCTAGAAGTGGCGCCCTAAGCTGGTTCATTTCTCAACAGGAACAGCCCACAATCTGTACATTCTAGCTACAAACTGAAGAACAGCGAATATTGTGTATCCCGAAGCTCTGTAACGAAACATTTCAAGCAAGGGAAGACAACATGTGTGCTGTGATTCGTTAAAAAAATATTTTTCTCCTTTAATGTTTTCAGGATCCATTAGGAGCATGGAATGAGGCGTCATGTCCGTGTCATGTCGGGTGGTGGTGGGACTCATTTTTAAAATTAGTTTTTCCTCTTTCAAGTTCTGAGAACTCACATAATAATAATATACAATAAAGCCAAATTATTGCCGTCTGAGTTCTATTCTTCTTTTCTCATGGAGTTTTTATATGGATAAATTTTACTTACTCATAGAAAAAATTTTTTTTCAAACAAGTTCACAAAAAAAGTCCTAGGCACCTAATCAAAACATATTAAATTTTTTCCACATGCTTTTTCTTTTCAAAATTTCCAAAATAAAAAATAATTAATAAGAAGGTAAAGTGATTAGCCAATTTTTTGCTTACGGGACAAAATTTCAAAACATTTTTCATTTGAAGGTCTTATGCATTATGTTTGTTTGAACTGCTATGATCAACATTGTAAAGTATCATGTATCTGTTTCAGTGTTTTTACCTATATAACACCACATTTGGACAGCAGGTTGAAAAGAAGTAAAAATTGTGCGTTTTTCTCACATTGTGCTTTTCTTTCATATGTCTCAACAAAGGCATCAAGGTATGCTCTACAAAAAAAGCAAGCTCTTTAACAATAGAGTAACAACAATAGTAAAGGGAGGGAGAGTGAACAACATTATACAGACCCTTTTTTCCTTGACCCATATGAAGGATTTGAGCATTACAACTCACATGACATGACGCCGCCCCACACCCATGGTGCCTATAACCTCAAGGGTTATCTAACCAGTTAGGTCGGTGCAGGGTGAATGAGTACAACAATCTCCACCACAGGGCCCTGGGAGCCCATGAGAATTCCATACCCCTAACAACTTTAAATTCTCCTCTCCCCCAAGATTTAAACTTATGAATAAACCTAAACTAGCGAAATTACTGAATCAGAGTAAATATATGCTTTTTCTAGGCAACACTATTAAAGAGTTTGACATTTACAGACAGAAATCATAAAAAACATTTAAATAACAGAACTTGGTTAATTATAAAAGATGCAGGAAACTCACAAACAGTTTAAAAAATATGCACAATTAAACACAAATTTCAGAAAAAAACTGTTCTGAATAAAAAAATGAAAAAAGAAATAATAAAATAATAATAATATTAATTTTGACACAAAATGTTTGTACTGTTGGTATTATCATTTGATTACACTTGTTCCTAAAAATTCACGTTCTTCTGTGCGTATAACATATGCATATTGAAAATTTCAGTGGAGCACGAATCTAAGGATGTATAGGGAATTTGTATTCAAGCAGTTTTTATTTTTCTCAGATTTCCTCTAGGTTTGTTCATTAGGAGTTTTTCTCTCTTTTTACTGTCTGACGGTTGATTGAATGTATGAGACAATTACCTATTAACAAAACACAGAGAAACAACAGACGAGTTTGTCCAAACAAGGTACAAAAGCTGAAGACACAATCAGACTTTTTCATATGTTTTCACTGGATGGCTTGCTGACGAAAAGGTTGATGTCGCTGAGGAAGGTTTCCTAATGGAAAAAAAAACTGATTGGACCCTTGATTTAAAGGTTGATGTATTTGAGGCTTAACTGGGTCTGTCTGGCTTAGAAAGGACCTGGTAATTATGAATGTGATTGATAATCCGGCGAATACTGCCGCTTGACAGGTGATTTGACGGAACTGCTTGTACCATTTCTGTTCTAAACTAGGCTTTCGTAGCTTCATGTACCTGGATGTTGTTAACGGAGAAGAAGCAGCATAGTGAATAGGATTTCAAATTTCTACACAGCTACATAGTCGAGAGTTGGCTAGATTAAATCTGTGCAGATATGAAGGAAAAGGGCCGTGTCCAGTGAAAAACATAACATCCGCTCTATTCCAGCTCTCTAACTGCAGCGAAACTTTAAGAAATATGTTAAATGTAGATCGGCCCTTATTCACTTTGCCATTGCTTCATTATATCTTTACAAAGGATATTTTTGGCATGACATTTTGGCAGTTTTATGTCGAGTTGGACGTCGTTTGACTCTGCCGCTGCCTTTCTAGCCTGGCCGCTGCTTCATTTCCAAAATAACCCAAGTGGGCCTTTATCCATGAAATGTTTATGTGGGGTTTTTCTAAAAGTAATTCAAAATTTTCCCTGGCTGTTCTGTTGGTGGTCTTTGGGCTAGATGATGCTTGAATGCTGGTTCTATTATCCACGAAAATTGTAACTGGAAAATTTGTCTTGAGTGTAACTGAGTATTTTACTGCTTCATTTAGCGTCAATTTAGCAGACCACTGATGCGTTGTATTATTGTCTTGCATCATGCAGAAAGTTGCGATCGCCGCATTTGGAAATTTGAAGATTTAGAACCGTCCGTGCAATCACATCTTTACCATAAGGCCATACGGCATATTTACGACGTTGTGCCGATTTAGGCGTTCCCAGTTGAGGCGGTAGGCGAAAATTGTCCTGTTTTAGGCGGTGAGGGATAAAGGACTCGCTTGGTATTCCCGTTTGAGGCGGTGATTTCATATTTGGTGATACAAACTAGTTTGGCTTCAAAATAATTTTCGTAGGATTTTAGCCGCGTTTACCCAATATCCCCCCATTTTTCTTTTCGAAGTGGTGTTGGTTTAAAGCGTTTCAAGGACACACCACTTGGAGGTGGCCTACTTTAGTCCCCCAAAAATTTGGCGGAGAAAGTAATGAACCCTCCTTGTCAGTTAAGCAAATTCTCAGAGAAATTATTCATTGTCAGGTAGATGAAAATGTAATGTTCTAACACTTCATATGATAACAGAGTTTTTTGAGACATTCATGAATATAATATTTTCCCATAAGTATACTCATCCAAACTCTTTCTAATAGCTTCATCGCAAGAACAGTAACGCTTTAACCTTTTCTGTGGTGGAATATTTAGCTCTTCTTTGGCCCTTACTAAATAATAATAAGCAGCATCTTCTTTTAAACGAAGTTTAACTTCGAATATATTCGGGTGATTTTTTCCAAATGTTTTATTTATTTTGCTATGCCAGCCTTCCAGAGCATTTGTCGTTTTCCTCTCCTGTAGTTTACATTAGACCAACAGTCTAATTCAAAGATATTGTTCAACCATATAATCGATAAATTTTCCTATGGCAATATACATGGTACATTTTCCATCAAGCAAGCCATTGTCCAAAAGTCAGGTGGGATCATATTACAAGAGCGAGAACACTTTCTGATAAAGTTTCTTCACGCTTGTCCTTGTATTACGCTGAATAGGTCTAGATTTTTGCACTTAATAAGTTCACTCCTGATTATAATGGAAATCGCACTTTTAAGCGCTCAAATGAAGGAAGATGTTTTTTTGCAGTGAAGTGATTACAGGCGCATCAGAAATCAATTCTAGATACTTTGCTCTCGACCACAGAGACATATTTTCTTTGAAGATAATTTTTTTTTCATAGTTTCTTGGTTTTTTGTTTGTTTTAAGAAAAGAAATGCATATATGCTGGAAACAATATTTGTCACTGGCATGCTGCCAATATCACGTAAAACTATAGGCGAGGAAGAGTTGTCTTGGGCAACATTTAAACGTACATCACGAAAGAGCTTCAGTGCATCTTTCAAACCTTTTCAGAATGTAAATAATAATTCTGTTGTCTCCATCAAAATAACTGTCGGCCAATTTAATCAGCAGCAATTTAATCACTGCAGAATCACTTCCTTTACTTCAGAGATATATATATATATATATATATATATATATATATATATATATATATATATATATATATATATATATGCTCATATATATATACTTCCTCTAAAACAACAAATCAATCGAGTAGTAAAAACTACATTAAAAAGTACAAAACAAACATAAACAACAAAACGTAAAACAATAATTCAATAAAGTGATCAGATACAAAATATCGATAGTTTCAATAAGGATAAAGATTATAGTAAGATAAACGAAAAGGGAAAAATAATAACAAAACCTATAAAATCTCTAGGTAATGCAAGATGGGCTTTCTCATTTCAGAGGACCATGTCTGTATTCTGTTACACGGGGGGCAAACTTGGATCGTTATCACCCAACAACGCCTTTCTTTCCTATGCCAGAAGAAGTAGAAATTTTCTTTTTTTAGTTGCAAATAAAAACTGCAATGACCCAAGATGTAAAACCTTACCCTTTTCAGTCAAATTTTGTCTCATCAGATAGAATTCAGAGTAAAATATTTTATACTATTTATTACCTAAAATGTGTTTTGTGACATGGGATAGCAAGACAAACGAGCAACACTCTTAACCATTAGGATTAACTCACATCTGTACGATAGATATTAAGCATTATAGTAGCAAAGAAGAATTCAGGCATATAATTCAACCAATTTTCATGAACTCGATTTCAGTAAAGTAGCGCTTTATATTCTTGATGTTATTCCAGATGCTAAAAATGCAAAGGTTAGAAATGGAAAGAACTATATCCTATCTACAACTAACTTGTATCCCAGTAATGATGTCGAATGATATCATGAAATACAATGATCAGCATTAAACTGTAATACATCACAACTTTTTGGCATTAACTAAGAAAACATAACAAAAAGAGGTTTCAGAGTAGGTGGAAAAAAAGAAAACTCTATAATAGATTTAAAAAAGAACTGAATAATTATTTCTTTGAAGACATTAAAGTATTAAAAAAAATTTCAATAAGAGATTTAAACGTATAAACCAGTTAAAACTTCACTATCTCTTTAAAATATAAACTCTACTATATTTTTTTTGATATTTACTATATCTATGAACTTATAATCCAACATTTTGCTATTTCTACTAATGATCTTTTTTAAAGCAAGGTGCGAAAAAACATTCGGAAAGACAGATAAAACCATTTTTCTATATGACTGTGAACTTAAAATCCAATTTTCCATATGTTTAAATAAAACTCTACAATAGATAGATTTTTCATACTTATTTCCAGTAAAAAATAATTAGAGATAAACAAATGCCTAAAATACGACACAACTTGTTAGGAGAAGGATCATCAATTGTAATTCTTTATGTAAAACACTATGAAAACAATAGAATTAATATTCAAATGTCATTGTAATAGAGAAGAATATAAAATTATCATAGGTCTTTATCATCCATCAACTGCAGCAGCCTAATGTTGTTCCATCAGAAGAATTAAGGTCACTAAGGAATAAAGGAACTAAATTTCGTCCTATTTTAAGTTTCTAAACGACATTTAAAACAAGGTTTCTCAATGACCTAAGAGGAGAATTTTTTTGTTTAAAGATAAGTACTCTTTAGACACACTCGCATTTTCACAGGAGATGAAACACAATATGCTATTTCAATATTAAACATTCATAAAACAATTGCAATAAAATATGAGACATACGAATTCCGAGAAATATAAAGGAAAGCATTCAATCCCACTAGCAACAACATTTCATTATAACCCCTACAGACAAGGCGGCCGGACATCTCAATTATTTGCACAAAGAAATTCTATCTTGAACTATTAGATAAAGAGCTTAAATCATCAAGAAAACTATAATCTGAATAAATAGTATTATAGTCTTATAAGAAATGAAATATCTCAGTTCTTTAAACAAAAATGGATGTCTCACAATGTCAGTACACACCTAGTAATTGTGCCCTTCTTATCTAAATTTACATAAAACTGAGCCTATAAAGAATTTCGATACACCCAATTTTGCATTGTCAAAATACCTTATGAGACCTAAACCGGAGAATTATTCTCTAAATATCTTAAGCATTCCCTAGATATCTGTTTGTGAGCGAAAATTTCACATGGATTATAAAAAAACAACAATAAACTTATCGAATTCATTAAAACAAAAGATATAGTAGATCTCTTAACACGCCTTATAAACTGCAAGAAGTTTAATGAATTATTTCTACGACCTAAAACTTGCACTAAAATCACATTACATTCTGGAAAGATACTACAAATTCTGTATTTATTCTAACTTTATTTTAATGGGGTAAATATCCCACAAATTAAGGCATCCCGAACCAGCTTTTCATGTCTCTGGCTAATTTGTTTCTGCACTTTTGGTGCAATATCGCATTAATTTGAATTCAGCTTTTAATTCATTAATGACTCATTATGTTCAAACATAAGATTTTAATGTAACTAATAACTGTATCCAAATGAACTTAAATTAAATCAAGATCAATAACCAGAGCTGTTTTCTGAATCTAATCCTTGCTTGCAAAAAACTTTTAAAGTTGATATTTATTACAAAAACGACTTTAAAATTCAACGCTCAATAGATATATTTTTGAACTCAAGTATCTCTTCTAAAATTTATAAAAAGCTTTATCGTAAATCCAACTCTACAAGGATTAACAAAACATGTAACAATAGAAATTGTGGTAAAAACAAATTCAGACACCTTATAAATACTAATAGTAATACAATTCCATCCTGCTTATATGAACTCTTTAATTAATTGCTTTAAGATTAAGTAAAATTGCATATTAGAAGCACATATACTTGACTTATTAAACTGTGTAAGGTCACTCAAGTCAGGCACGGTAAGTACATTTACTCAAAATAGTTTCAGTCATTAGTAATAGATTCAGATATTTTACTCTTTGCCTCTAAAAAAATGGTTTAATTTACTCATTTAAATCATAATTTTAATAATTTTTTCCTTTTCAATTTTTTCTTGTACACTTCTCCTTTAATTTTGAATCAGTTCATCACTTCATTTCACCATAGTTAGTATTAATCGAACCCATCTCTCATTGTTTTGGCAGACGAATTCACGTAATTTGATACTTTGAACTTCTGTCCTTTACGATGCAGTAGAATTCGACATTCATTCTGTGTCTCTTATCATGAGTGCTACATCGTTCCATTTTATAGTATGCTAGCATTTTAATTCTTGATCATGCTTCTTGATTTTGAATTTCACGTAATCAGGGTGAAACAGTGTTCCATTGCTATATTCTTATATTTTGCAGAAAGTGTTGGGATTTTCTAGTATTTTGTAATTTAGTATGGATAATTACTATGAACTTCAGCTTTCCTGAAGGCGCTCCGCCTTTTTACTGGCACTTTCATATTTTTTATGCTCTCAAAATTTGATCTATGATATATGTAGCATATATATATATATATAATAAAATACAAACAAACAACAGGAAACATAAAAATGTATATACAAAATAAACATTCAAAAAAACAAAAATGTCAAGAAAACAATCTGCGGTAAAGAAAAAGCTGAAAATTAGAATATATAAAGAATAAAATAATATGAAAATAACACAAACGCAGCGAATGCGCAAAATGCTGCAATTTAAAGAAGATTTGTGAAATATATCAATGTATCATGAAAGTCAAAAATACTAAAATAAAATGGAGACTGTAGTAAATCGGTAAAACGTATAGATGCTCATCAAGGGTAAGTAAAATCTATGAACCTTAATTAAAAAATTTAATGAAATCATAATGTTTTCTGCGAACAGTGTTGTATGTATAGCTAAAACACTGTCATGCCCCAGCATTATGATAAACCAAAATTTGAATGATACAATTAAGAATTAAAATTGCTAACCTCAAAACTTGAGAGATGCGCAATGAGGAAGCGTGACAAAGGGAATAACTGAACGCGCGTCATGTAGTGACCGGATGTTTACGAAGATATCGGTACTTCTTGATATGTACGTAAATCAGTGACGCCTTGATTATTCCACTGTCGCATCTTCGTATTGCTCTCCAGTTTTAATTAATATTTCTGACATTCAATTTTATCTGTGTTAATGAGACAGTGTTTTTTTCCATATATACTAGTCTAACTTCAATAATTCAGTTCGTGTTATAGATTTTCAATGACATCTTTCTTATTTTATATTTTGACTCATGGGTAAATATATATATATATTAACAACACTTTTCTATATATGTATATATATATATATATATATATATATATAATGCCGGAAATACTAAAGAATGCCCAGAGCAAGGTAGTTTAAACATTTCGATTTAACGTAGCAAAAGAAAGAACTCTCTCTGTTGCTGTCAAAAAAACACCAAAAGGCAATCCCAGTATATGGAGTTTTCCAGCAATTAAATTGGTAACGACATGGATTAAATATATATATATATATATAAACCTGCCTCTTCTATATATATATGACTAACATATATATATATATATACTAAATAAGCAAATACTGAAGCTCAAATGCAATAACAATCAAGAAATTAATACTTTAATCGAGGGAAATACAATTTCAAAAAGAAGTAAACGCGTTAGGAAACGGATATACTTTATAGTTAACTAAATTCTCAAAATGAAAAATAAAAAACTGCTAATGCAAGACAGAATGCGCCAATACAACAGTACAATCGAAAGAGCAGAAATGATAACGAAAACATCAAAATCTCCTCGTCATAAAGAAAAACCAAAGTAACAAAGTAATAATATAACATAACATCAGGGACATTATCAGCAGGGAAATCCGTACGAGCGTAGCATATTATCGGTGTTTTCTAACACAAACTCTAGCAATAATACATCAATTACTAATGGATAAAATATTTGTGGAATTCTGAGAATCGAAAAAAATAAATTGAACTTTTTTAAAATCCTTAATTCCAATTGATTCCCAATTCTCCTTTGCTTTAACTTTATTCCCACAGCGTTCAGGAAAAAAAAGCATATATTTGCCTTTAAGTCTGTTGCTTTTGAGTCTATTTAACATTTGAGTTAATCTCATTTTAACTAATTGTCTATTTATTATATACTGATATATAAAAAAGTTCCTAAGGCTCTTCACGGACATCAGAGGTTCCTAAGACTTTTCACTTCTACTCCTCTAGTACAATGTTACCGAAACTGTGACGTTAATAGATTAAGCTTTAATCAACCATCGCTAAACCGGGTTCACGTCACTTTGCAGGCGTTCCACATTGCGTTCGAGCCGCGCATCAAGAATCCACTGTCTGTCCATTTGTTGACTTTTGGTGAGTTTTGACACCTTTTTTTTCTTCATTTTTGTTTCACATTAATGGTTTTGAAGTGGGTTTCCATGTATTTTATTTCAATTAGACATGAACTTTTTATACTTTTTTTCAATTAGACATGAACTTTTTACTTTATTTCTTTGTTTCAGACTATGGTTTTCGTTCTGCTGTTTCCAGAGCAAACTCTTTTTTAACGTGTTATAGAGTTTATTGTAGAAAACACCTATAATATATTTACGCTCGTTCAGAAGTTTCATTGCTGATGACGCGACCGGGATATTGTGTTATATTCCGTTTTGATATTTTTTAGTTTTCTTTTATGACGTGGTTTTGATGTTTTCTTTTATTATGTATATATATATATATATATGTTCGATCGTAGGAATTCAAATGAGTTGACTTTTTTAAATAGTATTAATGATTTTAGTCACTCTTTTCTTTTGTGAGCAGTATTTCAGATGCCATGAATATGGATAAAGATAATTTTATTTTAATTTTATCTTAATACTTGTATATATTGTAATTTATAGTATGTTTTGTGTAAATTGCTAATTGAGTGTATTTAGGTATATATATATATTAAATTCGTAAATCAATTGAAATATTCTATAAACATCGATACTCTTTACAATATATATAAATATTGAAACTAAATTCAATTACGCTTATCATGATCATGCCTTTGAATAACAAAAGAAGAATTTGACTTTTCTAAATATTACGTGTCTGCTCAATATATATATATATATATGATACTTTAATTTTAACGACACCTCATTTTTAATTACTTCTACCACTTCCATCATAGTGCTTTTACTGACTTTCATTTTGGTCACGATCTTTCCGGTAAAATCCGCCTTCTCAGGTACTTAGAAAACTTTCAGCACATTCCTCTATAACCTTTTGATTCAAGCATATAAGCTGAAAACAACAACGCGCCAAATTCAGGCTGTCAACCTCATGAATGTTTGGTCATGGAGCTGCGTAAATACTGCATCTCTCCCCTTGAAGCAACTAAAATATTCAATGACTGAATAAAAGAAGATTAAGCCAAATATTGTCTCTTTACAGCCAAACGGTTTACACTTAACCTTCATTAAAATGATCTTTAAAGGAGTCGACTGGATGTGAATTTATAGAGAGCCACGTAGAATGAAAGAATCTATCACACCATGATCATCTCGTCAACACTTTGATGAATTCTGAGTGATGTTAGCTCCAGCTACCTTCAAATTTATTTCAATACCATCAACTTCAGGCATTTGGATTCATCTTCTTCACTATGTATTCAAAATCCTATTTAGCAAATATATATCTATTTATATAAAATCTATATCTGTATCTATCTCTAACCTATCAAGCAAGATGCCTTCAGTAATTATTCAGTTCTATTCTTCCAGTGTAAATAAACTATATGTTGTGTGCTGCAATAATTTCACGCCCAATGGGTCAACGTTTTCGGTATCACTGTGGATTAAATTTTATTCCAAAAGGGATTAGCGACCACAATAGCGAAATCATATATTTCATATTAAAGTGCACACAAAATGCATCTGCTGGGTAAGGAAAATAAGACACCGCAGTCATGTGTTCTTGAAGAGTGACTGATTTTCACAATTGATAATATATTTTCTTTGATAATGGTTTTGTTTGGTTGTATTAAATATTATAGTAGTCGGTATATTTTTTGGTGAATTTTGAAATATAATTCTATTGAAATATTTATTTAATTTATTTAGTATCATTATATTTTTTAAATGTCTTGTTTATTCTTTGTATTCATAATTGTTTCAGGTTTTTGGTATTTTGCATTTTTTCCTGAAATTATACACAAGATATTATTGTATTATTCTATGTATTTAATGACACTATCAAGTAAACAGTTTAAAATATGCTTGTTTAAATTCCCATAAATTAAAAATTTTCTAACTTGTTGAATTTTCCTCATGAATTTAGATCCTGGTAAAATAGTTAAAATGAATTAAAAAACTAATAATAAACAAGATAGATCTGGACGTTTCTGTAATGAGCTACTAATTCTGTCTAATATCATTCCTTTTGATCGAACACTCTATAGATATAAATACTTTACAAATACTTTTAAGATAAAGAAAGTCGAAGAATATAACTTGGATGATAAAATTGAAATTAAGCAATATAACATACTTATAAAACGGTTCCTTAACTAAATATGTAAAATTCATACATTTAATTAAGACATGGGAAAATTCACTTCAGCACTGTACAAGTACTCTGCCTCTCTAACCTAGTCTAATTTAAGTGATTTCTTTCAAATGTTCAAAGAACAGAAACTCTCTGACTGTACTCTGGAAAAACTAGAAATAGGCAGGCAGTTAAATTTATATACAGATATGAATTTTGAGGAGGAACTTTCAGATGGCTTACAGAGTTCATCTGAGACAAGCTTCTGCTTTGTAAATTACACCTAACAATCCCACCAGAATGATATAACAGCCACAAAATTGATCAAAATTCAAAATCAGATAACCCCTAATGTTCTACTAAACCCAAGAAATTTAAAAAAATCTCAATTAACGGTAACCACTGGCAGCCAGAACTTTTTCCATTTCTTTACACCCAGACAAAACTTAGACCAAATAACTTTCAGCAAATTCTTCTCAAAGCAAAATTTCAGACAAAATAACTATTACCAACCCTTCCCTCAAGGCAAACTTTTTCAGACCCATACTGAAAAATCTAACACTTATTTCCAAAACAAATTACCACCTTCACCATGCTGGCTACTGGAAGGAATTAGGCATTAGAATTCCTCATCATTAGGTTCAAACTTGCTGGCTGGACTCCGCAGGACAATTAACCTCTCCCAATATTAACTCCTACTGCTTTGACCCTCCAAGGGAAAATCGAAAGCAATGACAACTTCTGGCAATCCAGATACAAAAAACCGTTGCATAGCCAATGAACTTTGACTCAACTATCGTTAATTCACGTGGTTCGTGACAAAACACCATTTAAAATGACAATGCTCAAGGTATAATTGTACAGCATAAGGTATAATTAAACCCGGGGTACAATTAGCGTTATAAAACATGGCATTTTCATTTTAGAGAATTGATGCACCATAAACGAGCTATGAGCTATCATATTCTACGTCCATACTTTACATTATATAATCGCCGGAGATACTTGGAATTGGCAAAACATACAGCATAACTATAGACTTAAATTAAACAAAAAAAAATATCTCCAAGAAATGAAAAACGCTTGAAGACTAAAATACAAAGGATGAAAACAAACAAAAAGAATTTCTTTATATTTCTGGATACCAAAAACAAATAAGCTCCTCATTGTTCTCAGACAACTGAAGTTCAGGTTAACCTTCTTCTAGTCTATGTCTACAGAGAATAAATGTAGTTAAAAAAGAAATGAGCGATATAATTAAAAATTTTAATTCAGTCTTCTCGAGACAAGTTACGATATTGGTGCGCGTTAACAGTAGATGAAATTTGAGGGCTACTGCCTTGTAAGCCAGTTGGGGGTGGATCTATGGATCTGCGGTGGCTATTCCTACCCTTCCCTATCACTTTTCAGATAAGGGTACGCAAGATAAGGAATTATTCTTAATTCAGTGTTTTTGGATTTTGATTTTCTACATCCACTTTACTAATAATCTCTCTCACTCTCACTTTGTTCCATCAATTATAACTTATGGTGAATTAAAATAAAACATTAAAAATAAAATAAGCATAATAATTTGATACTTATAAATTAGATATAATATTTTCACAAGATTAAGCCCTAGCCACCAGCCATATGATAAGGGAATTAATTATTTTTCTTTCTTTCGAACTTTGAAACTTTTTTTCAGCAGTGTTTTTTAGGGACTTAGATTTTCAACATCCTTTTACAATTAATCTCTCTAATAGATTTGTATTAATCACTACTTATCATTAATTAAACAAAAGCAATTAAACTTAAAAAATTAAATAAGCAATTAAACTTTAAAATTAAAATAAAGCAATTAAAACTTAAAATTAATATAAAGCATTTAAGCACAAATTTAAAATTAAACAATTTTCAATCGTTACTTAACGATAATTAAAACAAAACACCAAACATGAGAATTAAACTTTAAAATTAAGAACGGATCAAGCCAACCCACCCAAATGCATCTTAAGGACACATCGCCTCAATCCAGTTTTCTCATGCAATAATTAAACAATTTTCAATCATTACTTAACATTAATTAAAATAAACATTTTAAACATAAACTTTCTTTCGGTTTTGAAATTTTTTCAAACGTTTTACCCATTGATTGAGACTTGATTTTCTTGGCTATTTGAACAAAAATTTCTCTAATTGTTCTTACAATATTATTTTATTTTTTATTTTTTCAATTTTTTATCAATCAAGTGAATTTTAATTTGTTTTCAGGAAAACCCCAAGAAATCTTATAATTTTTTTTCTCTTATTAAACTAAAATCCTACTAAGACGCTAATTCTCACTTAAAGCATTTTTTCTTAATTAATCAGTTTTATAGAATAAATTCTTCTAATGAACCCTTCGATTTATTTTCTTTCATATTCCAAGTTCACTTTTCTGTTGTTTGAGCTTATTTTTATCCCATTAACAAACACGATTATTGGAATATTCTCAAACGAAATAAAAGAAACTTAAAACTCCCGGTTTGAATAAGTTGTGAAATAAAACTTATAAATACGTTTTTAGCAAGATTATAACAAAACGTTAGACTCTTTATATAAGTTCAATTGGAAGTTCAATTATTTCTTAAACTTAAGTGTTGGCATTTTCTTACAAACTTATGTCTTTCCGTTTTAATTCCTTTTAACATAGATCAAATAAATTTAGCATTCAATAGCAACAATTCAACTTCTCTCTTCGTTTTAGACTTATTTTTCCCATTAACAAAAGATTTAGAATATTCTGTGACAAAATGCAAGGCTAAAATCTCTTAGGTTTGAATAGTTAACGAAAATTAAACTTAGAAGTCGTTCTAAACTGTTTTTGAGAATAACAAAACGTCAAATTTTTTAAAGTTCAAATTATTTTTCATAGCTGTAAAACTGCTGGCATTATTCTTAAATCTCACATTTTTCTGATTTACATTCCTTTAAGATAGGAACAAATCAATTTACTTCAATAATAACAACCATTTCAATTCACTTTTCACCAATTTATTTGACTTATTTTTCCATTAACAAACACGATTATAGAATATTCTACAATAAAATACAAGAGAAATAAAAATCTCTTCGGTTTGAATTAGTTAGCAGAAACTTGAAATTCCCATTTGTGACTGTTTCAAGGGAATAACAAAACTTCAAATCTTTTTAAGTTTCGTGCAAGGTCCGATTATTTTCATAAGAGTGAAAGTTTTCACTTATTCTTACAAACTCATATTTTCCACGTTTTAATTCCTTTAACATGATTAATTGATTTTGGCTAGCCATTCTAATTTTATCAATTCAAGTTCCTTTTTCAGTTGTTTGACCCATTTATTTCTGTTAACAAAACACGATTAGTAGATATTCTATCAATGAAATAAAGCACACTAAAATCTCATCTCAAGGTTTGAATGAGTGTAGTAGAACTGATTGGCATAAATGTACTGGAACTAACTTGAGCAATCAAACTCTTTGAAAATTTAAATAATTCAGATTATTTTCTCGGTGTTCTTAATTATTTCTTAAATCCTTCAAACCTGCTCGTCTGAATAAATCTAATATTATAGCTTTTAAGAAATATACCTTGTAAACAAAAAAAAAATGGATGCTACAATGTCAATAACAGACTGCCATGTTGGCCTCCTAAATTCCCATAAACGGCTAAAATTTCGATACATAGTTTGCGGTACAAATACCTATACGGAACCTGGAAATAAATATCTTGGCATAATCTCACGTTTGACTTGAGAGACTGAAAATTTCACATAGTTACTGACTTAATATCAAATTCCAAATAAAATATACTTAGTAAAATATAGTTTAGATCTCTTTGAGAATTCCCTTAGATAAATACAAAGTATTGTTTTTGCATTATAAAAAACTTACTTAGCATCCTTATGCTTGTGAGAAAGATCACAGGTATATTTTTTGTAACTGTACCAGCGGGAAAAGAAAATATCACCCAAGTGAGCCACGAGGACAGTTATTCATCACATTTGCAATTTGTTTCACTTTTTTTTGTAACGAAATATCGTTATTATATTTGAATTGAGACTTTTAGTCATTGATAGCTATATTGATATTTACAACAAAAGATCGAATCAATAGATAAATCTGGTGTATTAAATAATAAAATTATAAACGATCTATAAGAACCAGTATATTTCTGACAATATGAAATTAAAACTAGAGTATTGTTGATTTAATTCAACGCCAATAGATATATTTTGAACAATATCTCTTCTAAATTTAAAACATACATCAATAAATCGACTCATCCCAGATTAATAAATTCCCACCTCCTTCTACGAACCTTTAATTTATGACTTGGCTGTAACAAGTAAAGAGGTGCATGTTAGAGTATGCGCGTACTTTAAACTGTGGTAGTCGGATCACTGGAAGTCAGAAAAGGTTTGACCTGGAAAATACCTCTTTCAGTCGTTTATTAATGGGATTAAAATAATTTCTTCTGCTGCTCTAAAAAAATGGTAAATTTTACCTTTTCCCATTATTTTTTATAAAATTTCTTTTCCGGTTTTATTTCTATATCTGTCTTTTAAATTTTTTTGTGCAACTATAAATTTTTTCATCTCTTCGTTGCCACCTAGTGCTATGGACTCTCCACAGCTCCAAGATTAGGACTGAAAATCACTAACTAAGGAAGACTTTGTAATCATTCCTGTCTCTTGTACGACTTGAAGTTGATTCAGTTCTCTTTCTTCCATGCTGCTTGCATCTCCCATTTTACAATATGTACATTTCTAATTTAATTCATTTATTTGACTTTTTATATATTATTAACACTCGGGTAGAGCAATTTCACATTAGCCTAACGTAACACTGTTCACTTAAGCGGATTTTCCTTCATTTGCCAGTTAATTATATATATGGACAGTAGTACAGGTTTACCTTCCCTAGAAGACGCATCAATTCTTAAATACTTTCCATCCCTTTTGTCTCTCGGGTGGAATTTGATATATATATATATATATATATATATCTATTCTTTGAGCAACCATGTTCCATCCTTTTGTCTCAATTGAAATTTGATTTTCGATATATATATATATATACTCTTTATATATGTGTATTATTAATGTATTAATGTGTCTGTGCGTGTGTGTATTGTGTGTGTGTGTGTGTGTGAAAGTCGTAGTGCGCATATTACGAGAGAAGTATAAGTAGGAAGGTATCGTTAAAACAATTAAAGAAAGTTAAAAAATTAAATTATCACACACACACACACATTTCGAGTCAGGAGTCTTCCGGGAAATTCTCCTTTTTGCCGTATATAAACTATCTGCGCATTGTTAACTGCCCTTTTTTGCTCCGTCTTTAACTGTCGTTCAACACACGGCCGGTGTTATCCGTCCGTATGATCATGGGTTTTACTTTTATATCATCTAATATGCTAAATTAACCTGTTCTCCTTTGCAATGCCACAATAAAGAAAGTTTACATTAATCGTCCGTGGATTATTTCTGAAAATTAGGCAAAACACACTAAAATAAATACTTTCTGAGAACAGTGTCAGCATGAAGCTAAAAACATTGCCTTCACCCGAGCATTATGATAGACCAAGAATTCGAATTTGAATGAAATACCAAATATTAAAAATTATTTTACGTACCCAGAAATGAGGGATGTAGCGAACGGGAGATAGGACAAAGAACTGAATGGAATGCGTCGTGTAGAGTCCGGATGTTTCCGAAATATCAAGTTACATTTTTTTGCGCCAAAAGTTGGGGAGAAATTTCGATTAAGATTAAGATGCCGATGGAAACAAAAATGAAAGTGATGCAGATTGAGGAAACGAAGAAAATGTTGAAAAGATGATGAAAATTAAAGATGTGATGATAAAGGGAAAATGATAACAAAAGTTGTAATAAAAAATTAGGGGATATTGAAAAATTGAGGGAAAAAGGTAAGTGTTAAATAATATTTGAATTCCATTAATAAATGACTGAAAGATGCATTTTAGAGGTATTCACATTAGACCTGAGAGACCCTGCCATAGCATTAAGACTGTACCAGCATAGATCTAATATGCAATCCTTTACTTGCATCTTAAAGCCATTAATTAAAGTTCGTGTACTGATGTAGGAATTTTATTACTGTTAAGGGTTATTCATAAGGTGCTGAATTTGTTTTTTAATACAATTTCCAATTCGACGCGATCAGTTTTGTATCTTCTTTCACGCTTCTTGCATCTTTCCATTTTACGGTATGTACATTTTTAATTCTTGGTCATTCATATTTGGCATTTGTCTATCCTAACACTCGGGCTGAAGGCAGTGTTCTATTAGCTTATTAGCTAACTCTGTTCACAGAAAGTGTTGTGATTTTCTAATTATTTTATGGTTAGTAAGGATAGTTAGTACGGATTTCACCTTCCCTGATGAGCATCCATCCCTTTTTACTGAAATACTTTCCATCCATATATATATAGCATAAAGATAATCAAATAAGTTAAATTAATAAATAAAGCAAAATTATAAATAAATTTAAATTTACATAATAGAATTTAAACAATGTTTAAGTAGCTCGCAATATGCCGCTGCATACAACAAATAAAAGAAGTCAATGATAATTCAAAGAAAGTAAAGCCACGAAATAAACTCTGATAGAATCGTATCAAACAGACGAGGAATCCATTTTAGTCCACTTTTTCAAGGGCGATAGACTAAATTCGAAATGGATTCAAATAAATCGTTAAATTTTCTGTAAAAGGATTGACCTAAGTCTAACCAAAGCCTCTTCATAGCCCGAAAATTCCCAAACCACAAGACAGACAAGATAAGTAAAGAACAAAAGGATTTTCAGAAAGAAAAAACAAACATAATACCGTTATAGTCCAAGACAACTCAAGAATGTTATACAGTGGAAGCTATGGATGGTATTCTTCCGCCAAGTGAAATAGTCCTGTAATTATTCTAATGTATTTTAAATTTAATTGACATATTTCAACTGCATTTTGGTTTAAATAACAAAAATCGATATTCTCTGCAATAAAAATCTATTTTCAAAACGTATGTTATTTAATTTCTTCAATCTTTTTCCCGCCTTCTGTCGGAAATTACGAGGAGCCAAAATGACCTTGGGAGCATTCGGGAAAAAGGCTTTTTCTCTGCCTCTTCGGAGTTCACATTTGGCGAATAATCTCACGTGGTGCGGGCGTGATTATGATTATTCAGGAAACGTAGCAGAATTTATTGCTGTTAATTAATTTCTTTTTTTTATCATTTTTATATGGTAGCAACTTCTAAAATCTCGCTGCTTTTGAAATTATTCATTGATCTTATCTTTTTTCAGTATTTGCATCATTTTTTGTACATATATATAACAATATACATCAAAATAAAATTGAAATATATGAAAAATAAAATATGAGGGAGATGCAAAAAATTCAAAGACTTCAAATAAAAATAAAAATATATCGTAATAAAAAAAGAGTGCAATCGAAACAAAATATTGAACAAAGAGGAAAAGTAAAACAGAAGGATGCGTTATTGGCATTTTCTCCAATATTAAATAATGGGTGGGAATAATTTGCACTTTAATTTGGATCAAATTCACTTTGATAAAAATAATTTGCACTCATAACAAATAAATTGCACGCGATAAGAAATTATTCCACTATAATTAAATTTATTCAGCACGAAAATATGTTTGAACTTTGAACGAATATGATGCACTCAAGAAAAAATATTATCATTTGCATTAATTACTTTCCACTATAAAAGAGATGTTTCTACTTTGAATAAACTAAACACAGCGCAATTTTTGCAGCCGCAACATTGCATTGGTTGGAGTGTTGCCAATAGGGGGAATCATCCCTGTTTTTGGGGATATACCATTTCCGAAGGGAAAAAGTCCGAGAAAAAGCTGAAGTCGGAAATTTAATCCGCCAAATTAGCAACAATGGTTAATTGGATAATATGGCTCTGCGCCGTACATTGGCGTGACTCACTCATGCGCAGGGTGCTTCGTTGCTTCTCTGCAGGGTGTAGTGGAGCCGAAACACCGATCTGGCGCTGTTTTTTTTTCATGAGAAATAAACAAGAAAAAAATTGTGAAAATGTCCTTAAAACAGCGCGATTTTTGTCAACCATGTTAGAGCGTCTCGGCACTGCTTATTTTGCAACAATATCACTGTTTCTATACCTCTTTTTTATCTTTTCAAACTGAAATGAGGCCGCGGTGGCCTAGAGTTAAAGCGCCGGCTTCGGAGCCGTAGGCTCCATGTTCGAGACCCGATTCCAATAAAGATCCGTCGTGTAATGGAGATGTTGCGCATCAAATCATACGTATGGAACCAAACGTCCTCCTGCTGGTGTGGTGCGGAAGTTTGGAGAGGGAGTGCATGCACAGGTGTTGTCCTTGTCACCTGCCAACGGTTCAAAATGACGAGGTCCGTTCCAAAATAGCCTCGTTTTGCTTCAAAAATAGGACATTAATTAAAATAAACTAATGAACTAAACTCAAAGTAACAGCACTTTTGAAGGTATGAATTTAAATCCATTCTGTTTAGTTTAGTTATATTAACGACCCGTTTTGAAGTAACACGAGGACTACTTTTGGACGGACCTACTAACTTTCACACGAGGTCAGATGGCGAGGACGATACCTGAGCTGGAACCTCCTACCCAAACTTTCGCACCATGCCAACGGAAGAACCATTTAATTGTGTGAAAGACTCATTCTATAAAATGAATGAAACTGAGTGGAATCTTAAAATTTTATTGACTGTTGCCAGCAGTGTAATAACTAATAGCTTCAAAGCTGTTTTTGGCCTTCCCTTCCGACGATTGACGTGCTATTTACATGTAGTAAAAACTATTGATGGCAAACTGCGTGGCATTAAAGACAAAGATGGAAAAAAAATTATATTGAATATCTTCATTTATGCTCTGATGACGATACCTTCAACATAATTAGTGCATTATTTTTAAGCAAATGAAAGGAAAAAATGATGTGAATATCACAATATTCACAGAATACTCTAAATCGGATAGCTTATGAGAAATCGTTATTGATATATAGGTGCTAGGAATTATTTTCCTAATACCATTAATGGATTAGAGGAAATCAATGCAGTGATAAAAAAAAGAAACATACATTTCGTGATCATCTCCCTGTTGGTCAGTTCCTTGTGTTTAAAAATGAGATTGTGAAAAAATTGTCAAATGAACGTGATCCAGTTAACCCGAATTACAAACCATTTTACTTGAAACCGTTTGTAAAATGTTTTGCATGTCCCCACAAATATTTGGACGAATCCAAATCAGTGGGCAAAATTAGAAGCCAAAATTTTAGAAGAAAGAAACGGAAACCAATCTGTTTTTTATTTGCCATCTTTACATGTGAAACACAATATAAAACCATAAGTTGTCCATTCACATGAAAGGACATATCTCATATGGACCTCATATGATGAATATAAAACTGAATACAATAGATGTGTATGGATAGTGACAGTGCGTATGGGGCAGGGGAAAGCGTGAAACGAATCCAAATGTTTACCTCTTGGGCAGGAACGTAAGAGAGATCGGCCCACTAAAGCCAAGAATGCTCTTTTAATACAATAAGTTTGTGTAGTATAATTTCTGTATTCTCAATTATGTTTGTTTATTTCGTACCAAAAGTAACTTTCACTCGTGCTTTATACATTTTAAAACCTTTTTCATTTTTGTAATCAACTTTTTTATAATATCTATATTTTTTATTTCCATTTTTGTGTAAGTAATCTGCCCAATTTAAAATTTTTTGAACTTTACCATAAAAATTGATTTTGAGTGCAAAGCATTCGAATTATAGTGCGAAGTATTCGAATTATAGTGAAAAGTATTCGAATTATAGTGAAAAGTAGCCGAATTATTGTACAAAGTATTCTAAATATAGTGCATTGTATCCGAATTATAGTGCAAAGAATTCGAATTATAGTTCCATGTACCAAGTGCATACTATCTAAATTGAAGTGCAATTATATATTTCCCTTAAATAATTTCCTCAACATTGAAAATATGCTGAAACAAATTTCCTTTAACCATAGCTTATTATTCCCTCCAAAATTGTGTCGATTAATCAGTTCCAAAACGTAGGAATTTGTTTCGTTTATGATTCATTTCCTTTAAGATATTAGATTGGGATGGATTTCTGTACATCTAATTTATTTACATTCTTTGTTAGAATACGATATATATGTACACATTATTAATTATGTACACAAAGAAAGTTTCAAAAGCATCATCTGTCGCTCTTTTACCACACAACCCTGGTCGGCCATGACCTTGGGCTCTCTCCTTGGTCATTCAATCAATCTCTTACGTCATCTCACTCTCTTCTGCACCCCTCTTTCCACAGCCTTAAGTGGTGGTCAGAGAAAAATTAGGGGAAGTTGTCCGTAGACGTTCGAAGAGCTGATACTTATCAAACAAATTGATTATTATCAAACAAACTTGATTATTGATTGTAGTGCAATTTATTTCTTAGGGATTTTACAATATTTAATGATTAATTTTCGATTAGTATTATTGATTTTAATTATTTGCGATACTTCTTATTACGCGAGAATATAAACTAGTAGCAAAATGTCGTCGGCCATCGAAAGGCCTTTCATCGAAACCCGATCACACAATGATCGGCCGATGAACGGTTTCTCATCGGATAGGGATGGATTTTCATCGGGAATTGCTCCGAAATGTCTCATCGGCCATAGATCAGCCGATCATCGATATCGGATGAGTTTTGCTAGCCGATACGATAGAAAACTGAGCAGTGTGGTTTCATGGCGATGAATTTCCGATTACTTTTAGATGAATATACAAACAGATTTGGACGTGTGTACGATGAAAAATTGGTTGTTCAATAAATGGTTGTTTTTTTTAATAAAAAGGATGGGCAGTTGATTTTAAGTTGGAAAGGTTTTGGCAATAACAGGGGTGATTGTGTTCCGGTATTATACCGGAAATCCGGTATTTTCTTCATCCTTAATACCGGAATTCCGGTATTTTCTGATAAATCTATTTTTTTTAAAAATTTAAGAGTAACAAAGACTCAAACAACTACGGATTCTCCGTAGTTTCTTCGCAATTTCGGCTTCTAATACGGACTGTACAAATTATAATCTATACTACGGAGTTCTATGATGAAATGCTTTATTTAAAATATAATTAGAAGTCCTATTTTTCATTTTCTTAAAAAATCATTTCATGAGGGATTATTTTTGTAGCTACATGAAACTTTTTATAAGAAATATGAAAAACCAGGAAAAAGCCACAATCAGCCCTGCAATAAGCACATGGATATCAAAATATACCCAATTATTAATATTTTTAATTTATGAGATGGCAAAGAACCAGTGGCGGCGCTAACAACTTAGGCCCCACAAAAGGGTTTAGGTTGCCCTTCCTCAAAAAATAATGCATGACACTTTTGCATAATTCACTTTTCCAGCTATTTAACAAATTATAATTAGGAAATAATAATTAGAAATCAAATTATAATTAGGGAAGTTGTGATACTTTAAATTCAAAGTTAATACGACAAAACTTTCTAAAATTATACAGCTGATTTATTTGACATGTTTATTATGAACTCTCCACTGATGACTCCAAAATATAGTAAAAAAGTTTGTTCCATTTTTTGAATGAAAATCCTTTTTGTTATAGTTCATAAAATTATTAAAATAAAGTTTCTTGTGATGCAGACAATTTTTAATTTGACGCTACAATCAAAATAGCCCGAAGTTTCTTTTTCTTTCACTTGGATGGAGTATTGGGCATAACTTTTTTTGGTTAAATGTGTCACAGTTATAAGCTGCAAAGCTCCATGAACAATAAATGTTAAAATTTGATAAGCTTTAACTCATGATAAAAATTGTAAATTATCTATAATATTATGGTTGACAAATAATTGCTTATAAATATATTTTTTGCTAGCAGAAAATGTTAATTTTTAGTCTCCTGTTGGAGGCCCCTTATGTACCGGGGCCTCCATGCACCCTGTATGGCCGCCCAGTGCAAAGAACAAAGATGTTTTTAATGCACAAAGCAAAGCTTTAAGCAAAACTGAGCTTCACGCCAACATTCAAAGAAAAAAAAGATTTTTGCTAGGAGGTGCAAAGCCCTGCATAAACAAGTTTTATACAAGGATAATATATGCACATTGAAAAAATAGGAATTTTAACAATTTTTATATTTAAGTGAAGACATTCTGCACAGATAACTTCTAAATTGTTCTGATCTTTCCGAAAAACTATTTTATTGCTTTTGCTATTTTTAGCAGCATATTATATGTTTGAAATGTTGTCCTTACTAGTGTGGGCAATGCTGAAATCAGTACCATATTCTGGGCAAATTGCGTAATTTTCTTCTTTACATGATCTCTTTACAAAAGCAAAAACAGTAACCAAGCAAAAGTAATTTTATCACATCGCACCTTGAACGCAAGCGTGAAAATATTGTATTGAATGTAATAGAGCCAGAGGTGCTAAACATTTGTTTTCCAAATTTAAATGAGCAGAAAAAACAGAGAAACAGCATTCCAAATTTTTGCACTTGCGGCCCTCTTGCATTCAAGGTGCGATATGCAAAATAGTGTAAATTAATGCTATTATTTCCTTCCAATAACTTTTTTCATTCTCTACACAGCAGTAAACATTACAGTATTGCACTCAAGGTATCTATAAATCTGTATATTTCTAGAAAGATTAAACAAGAGAATTGCAAGAAGGAAACTTTACACTTCTATTTTACACATATATATATATATTTATTTATGATCATTTTACACTTTTATTTATTTATTATGTCTGCATTGAATATGCTCCAAGATTCTTTTCTCCGTTCCTATCTTTGGCACTTCTGTTGCTGCCAAAAAGATTATATTTCTCATGGCACCTATTAAAAAAGAAATCAAGGTACCATTATTAATTTACAACAATTATATATAAATCGTACATTGATTTGAAGAGATAAATAACTCAACAAATTTATTAAATTCCGGGCAAGTTTCTGCATGAAAGTTCTATGGAACCATTCAAACGCTCAAAAGATAATTAACCAAATTATTTTGGGATGTGAAGAACTGGTTTCTGACTTCATAAGAGAAGGAGGTGGAAATTAGTTTTTCTTTCCCAGGAGGTTCCAAAAGGAATCATCGAACCAAATATGAAAATTAAAAATAATAACACACAAAATTCAAAATCCTATCCCTTTATATTAAGTTCAAAACCCTTAAAATTTACAATAGTATTTTTTCTACATTCTATTGAAATGTCCCTGCCTTTACCCACAAAAACATGGAACATGAATGACATACTTGCAATAGCTAGTAAATGTTTCAGACTGTAGTCAGATGAGACAAAATGCTTTACAGTTTATCTATAAAGTAGATAAAACTTTCTTTTTGGTTAATGAAAATTATAAATAAACAATCTTACAATATTGACAGATTATTTTTACTTACTGTTTCTATTGAAAGTTTGAATTATTTTGTAAACAAATTCATTTGTTCACATTAAACCCCTCGGTTTGGACTGTCATTTCAACTGTTTATTAATTTGGCTTCTTTTTCCGAGACAAAAATGAAAAGCTGGCAAAATAAAAGATTTTGCTCAAGAGTTTAATTTGAAATCCACTATCAAACTTCAAAGATTTGACAGGTATGCCCATCATAAAAAATTAAAATTTTTTATGGATAACAAGCAATCACACTATTACAATACAGAACATTCTCCAGCAATATTCTCACATTTTCTGAAGTAACAAATTTGTCACAGAAACCCAGATAACACGCACACACACACACATATATGGCATCAAGCATAACCATCAAGAAAGTACAAAATAAAAAATTACCAAATATCAACTTGTTTATGACATAATAGTAGAAAGCAGCTTGCTGAGAATCCTCCAATACCGGTCAGAAAATCACACTGAAAGAATGATAATTGATAAAATGCATGATTTGATACTGTTCTTTAATTTAAAATTTTGATGATTCCATAAGATACTTTAATGATATTTAAAAATACAGCATCCTCCTTAAATAATTTTGAAAAAACTGAAAATGGCCAATTTCGATGGATAAAAGCTTAATTTGTTAGATACACAGAAATAAACAGTTAAAATATAGTTACCCACAACTGATATGAACTAAATGAGAAGCTAACAGTCTGTATATAAGAAGAAAATGGAAAAAAGCAAAATTTATTCTCTCGTTGAATTAGCTTTCTGTATAAGTCACATGTGAATATATACTTCAAATTTTGAGTAAGAGAAAATTTCACCTATATGTTATATATTCGTGTTCGTATGAACAAGGCGAAGCTTTGAAAAACAGTTTTAATGCTATACACACAATATTGGAAGAGATATTGCCCCCAAACTTTTAAAAACATCTGGATTTTGAAAAAATTGAAATTGGCCAATTTCGAGGGAAAAAATCTTAATTTGTTAGATGCACAGAAATAAACAGTTATAATATTGTTACACACAACTGATAGGTCCAGAAATCATCTGTATTTGACTGGTCGAGAAGGCTAAACTGTTGAAGACACTGCGAGAGCGTTTGTGTACACTCTATCGGAGAGTAGAAACTGGAAAAGATGGTTACGAGAGCAATTGTTTACAATGTCCAAAATTATCACCAACATTTATTATGTATGCGTGTGCAAACTTCTTTATACACAAAGAGTAATTAATTATCCTAGCATGAATATATCGTTCTGCACTGAGAATGATAATTATTCAATCATAGGTTGCATGTTATTTAGGTAGGCATGCATGTTCAAAAGAGCGTTATAATAGTTTTATTCATTTATTAAACATACCGTAAATAATAAAATTAATAAAGATAATTAAGAATAAAATAAATACATACATTTTTTCCGAATGAAAGACGGTCAAATTCAGACTGCCTGGTCGACGCTAGCAAATGGCATGGCAGCCATTTTAGTCGCAAATACTCTCGAACATCACAGGGTTGTTGACCAATCAAATTCGACTATCATTGATTTCACGCAATTTTCAGCATTATCCGAGATCGGAACGATATCTATATGCCGTGAATTTCCGATTGGCAAATTTTCATCTGAAAAACTGCTCATAAACATATCATTTTCCGATCAAATTTACAAACGGAAACCGGTTCTCGGATAGTGATCTAAACGATATGGTCTCGAAGATACTGGATCAGTTTACGATGAATTCGATGAAAGGCCAGGCAAAAAAATGATGAGTTCATGCTACTGGGGTATATATGTTTGTGCTTAAGTGTTTATTGTAGATTTAATAATTTCTGTAACCATTTAATTTGTAAGGATTAGCAATCTTTTAATGTATTGGTTTTAATACAAATTTTTGTATGTTTGGATGTACAATTTATATTGTGTATGTAAATTAACACTTTTGATATTAATTTACATATATATATATATATATATATATATATATATATATATATATATATATATATATATATAATATAGATTGCTGCCCAGCATGTAACACAGCATATTATTTTTTGCATTTTATATGTTTGGCTTAGTCTGTTTATCTATAAAATCTAAATGTTAAACTCTAGATTTAACGTATTCATTTCTGCGCAAGTTTATCCAAAAAATATTTACATACAGTGAAAAATATTATAAGCGTACTAAGAAAAATATTTAAAATAGAATATGAAGCTTTCGGTTATGCTGTATAATATAAAACATTCAATGTACATATCTTAACTTCTCAAAACTCCGTATAAGAAGAGTAAAAAAAAAGTTTTACTGAATATATAATTTAAAATTTGAGTTGTAATTCGATTATTATTCGAGCATTATTCCTTGTAAGTATTTTAGTTTTTTTTATTAAATTTCCTTTAGTGGCAGCTACTAAAAATTAATTTCTGTTATGGCAAATTCTTTTAATTCTGTTAGCTTGACTAAAAAGTACGTTTCTAAAGACCCTAGAATCTAGATTTGAATGAAAGTCGCATATTACTAGTAATTTTAAAACCAGTTCTCTTGGCAAACAGGCCAAGTAAGGTTTATTGTTCAGAAATTTCAATTTTAATATCTAAAAATGTACCTATATTTTGATTTAGGTTCGTTTTAATTAGTTGAAGTTTATTTGGATAACAATTAATAATGAAATCTACGTTCTCAGAATTTAAAATAAGAAGATCATCAATGCACCTGTAGCCGTAAATGAAATTGTTTCTAAAAATTATATTTTCAAAAAAGTGCAAAAAGACATTTGCCAGTTCACTGGAGAATGTAACACCCATTGGAATGCTTGGAATCTGTTCATAATAGCTCATACCCTTAAGAATGTAGTTTTCTTTAATGTAAAAATTGCATAGTTCGAACCAGTCAATTTTCCTATAATAGAATCGTTAAGAAATTCATTGAACATAGGCAAACTTCTATTAATTTATCATGTGATAGATTAGTGTAGAGATTTTTGAAGTGAAATGTATTTAAATTGTAAATTTTGTTACAATTCAGGAAGTCCAAAACATCAGCGTTATTGCTAATGATGAAGTTATTTTCTTTCATAATTTCATTTAATATAATATTTAAAAATTTATATACATATAGCTAAATATTTCAAAGAATCAAAAAAATTTAAATTTAAATCAAATTACCTTATCAATAATCATACAAATGAAATACGATATATAATTTGATTAAAGAATATAACACTTTGAAATTCATTGAACATAGGCAAACTTCTATTAATTTATCATGTGATAGATTAGTGTAGAGATTTTTGAAGTGAAATGTATTTAAATTGTAAATTTTGTTACAGACAACGTAGAATTTGAATTCCAACAATATATATATATATATAGATAGATAGATAAGATTTGTGTTTAAACTACCGAAACAACTTAAAAATCAGCATTCATGGCAAGAGAAAACGAATTCAAATTTAATGTAAATAAATACATTTTCTGTAATTCCAATATCAGCTTTAAAATCTTCAAAAACACAATTATTAATCAAATTATACGAAATAGAAAAGCTTGAAATCACAATTATTCTACCAAAAAGCAAATATTGAAGTTAAGAAATAGCCTTATAAAACTCTCACCTCAAACTTTAAGTGCCTTTGATTATTTAATTTATGATGTAGTTAAAGGATTGCATGTCAGAGCGATGTTGGCGCAAAGTTAAAACTTTTCAGAAGGGTCACTCAATCCAAAAATGTTTGATATTTAACCTCGAAAATGCATGTATAAAAAATAATTTATTGAATCTACATTTTTTAATCATTTTTTTTCAATATTTCTCTTGGCTGTCTAATAGATAAAAAAATTTACAATTTTGTTAACTACTCCTCAAGATAACCTTGTTTTCAAATTTACGTCTTTAAATTTCTATCTTCTCATATTTGGCAAATCACCAAATTTTTCTGGAAACGGCCAAAATCAGGAGCGAAACTTTTAATTCCATATTTGTCAAATACCCTCCAATCCGCTGATCACCGCTGTAACCCACTTTTGTGTCTTTATAGTATCCGCTCTTTCGGAACGTAAAAGAATGTTCTTCAATCTTATTTTTATTCTGCTCAAGTGTTTTGTCTTATCTTACTTTCGTTTCTTCTTATTCAAAACTCCAATGTCTGATTCTTGGTTTGGTTTGACACGCAGGATGAAATTAAGTGTTTATGGCTTTACGGCCTCACAAATTGCAAGAAAATGTCAAACTGTATATCCTTTTAGCAGTTTTCATTGGTTTCTTCCACTGACGAATCGCCATTCACTGCGTTATTTGCCAAGGTGCTACATTTCACTTCTATAAAATTATAATATATGTACATAAAACATATATGAACACAAGAACAAAATTTTGAATATAAAAGATTACATGTTACAAACATGAAATTGTAAGATTAGTATATTAGGCATAAAAATGTTAAATTCGTGGAATGCAAGAAGCTTTTAACTGCTTTCTGGCATGTTTCAACAAGAAAATGCAATATGAGAACAAGAACAAGAAACGGAAAACTATGACAAAAAAGCAAGACAAATTGAGAAAAATGGAAAAATAAAATAATGGATAGTATATCACGGTTTACCGTTTAACAAAATGTGAGTTATTCCAATACATTAACCTCATAAAAGCGAGGGATGTGGATGCAAGTAGCAAGTATACACATGGGACTATCAAATGTACTAACGCGTTTATACGTGTGTTGGTCAACAATTAAGGTGCGATACCCGGTTAACATCTTCATTAGCGGCTAACTCCTAAGCGTCACACGTATAAACGCGTTAGTGCATTTGATAGTCCCACGTGTATACTTGCCACTTGTATCCACGTCCCACGCTTGCATGAGTATTATTCAGTCTTATTATTTGTTGAGTAATATAAATTTATCTCTTATCATTTTTCTTCATTTTTGTTTTCAATCAATGTTTTACTTCTTTGCTTTATACATTTGATTTTTCTGACTATGATTCTCTTTAATTACGTTTTCATTCGATACACATCAATTTATTTTCTTTTTTGATATTTGGGTGTTCTGGGAAAGCAAACTTTCTCATCATTCCTGCTAAATGTATGCGCAGAAAACACTGACTATTATTATTTTCAACTCACAGTTTCCTGCTGATGACGCATCTGGACGCTGGCGTCGTTTCTGTAAGTTTGTTTTATCAATTTGCTTCTTCTTCAAAAATAGGTTTTGTGTTTAATTTTGTTAATATTCAGAAGGCGGCTCAGGTGAAAGCAGGGACTACTTGACGCAAGTATCTCCCCCAAATTTTCCCATTGTGTAAATTTAATAGAATTTATATTATTGCTCATTAATGTAAATCTATAAATATCTATAAAATTTTACATTAAACATTTTCGATCTTCCAATAAACCACGAGTAAAGTGAGGCAGAAAACTAAGTTCCCAATCTTATTTTTCACTACCTGAAGATTATGGACGAAGAAAAAAATATTACTACAAACCAGAACTGTCTGTACAGCTCCAATCACCTGCGAGACACGCGTAGTTAAGAGCGTTGAGCTTTCCTTCATCCTTCTCCTGTCACGTTTTTTAAGCGAAGGGAACGGGATAAACAGCATGCCAATAAAGCTGGAAACAGTTTCATTTTTTTCTGAACCAAACTTTGAAATAAGTAGTAATGTAAAAATAATTAATTATAATTAGAAATTTAATTGAAAATATCATTTTTTACTTAATTAAATTACATAAAATTTCTTAAATCAAAAGGTTTTCAATTTTTTAGTTATAAATGTGATGAAATTTCCCAGTGATACAAATGTTTTCACTTTTGGACCCATTATATTCTGCTCTGTCATTGTATGCATACATTCATTTCAAGGAGTCATCTGTTTCAAATAAAACACGTTTCCTTCAGAGACAGAGATATAATACAAGAAAGATTATTCATAGAAGTTATTCATTTTAAACTCTCACAGTGCCTTTAGATAAATGTAATATAAATAAAATTATTCTTTATCTTTTTCATCTTTCATTTGAAATTCCGTTGCTGAACTACATCAGGAACGAACTGACCCACACAATATTAATATTACATGATAGTTACTGTAGCTGTTTTGATTCAAAGACTTTTTTAAATCCCATACAATCTTTCTAACTGGAAAAGAAATAAAAGAATGTAGCTTATTAGTACCATTGCATACAATGATACGATGTCAATAGTATTTACTTTCTTGTGCATGTAATAAATATTTTTCTTATTAATTGATAAAAATTATTTTATAGTACATTTTATTTAATTAACTTTACGAGAATATTTATAAATTGTTAAGGAAGGGTACAGGAAACGAAAATGGGGAAACAAATTTTGAGGTTTCTAATTCTTGATAAAATAAATTTGTTAAAATACTTACCTTATTAGAAGAACACAGTTTTAAGTTTATTAAATAAATAAATATCATAAGTTAATGTAAAAAGACAAATTAGAAAAAAAGTGGTTCAAATCTGCATCACTGCACAGTGAAGGTTATTAAGTTACACGCCCACAAGATTACATATACTGAGCCCAACTACATGATTAATATTTCTCTACAAGGCTGTACATGCTGCAATGTCTCATTGCATGTTAGTGAAGGTTATTCCTGTTACATAATTTAGATTTAGAATTTATCTTTACAAATCAATAAATATCTTCTTCTACCTTTATATGATAAATTTTCCAAAATGCTAGTATTGATTTTTAGTTATTGAATTTTATCTTTTGTGTTTGTATTTGGGAATATTTTTGTCTTTTTTACTTAGTTCTATATTTATTATCAATGTTATTTGGAAATATAATTTTAAACATTATTTAGCAAGATAAGAAAACTAACCCTTTTAAACATCTTCAATTTTGCGGTATTCCTTATATAATCGAAAGATCTTGATTTCCGTTTATGATAATAATCCTCCATACAGTCTGGTAGACTGTTTTCACTTCCACAGAATAAATCTGAGTAAACATTTATTTATTTCACTAGAATAGATAAGATCAATTTTCAAATACACCACTTTTAAAAGAGGGCCCTGAAGAGATAACAAGAAAACGCTTCTGGCCTGCTCCTAAGAATGTTTCGTAAAATAGCAAAAAGAGTTTTCATAATCTTTCTAGGTATGAGTGAAACTACTCTACAGCAGCTACCCTCAGTGACAAAGAAATTGGCCCACTTGAAAGGTTCTCGGAGGGATGAGCAAGAACTTTCCTAGGATATAAAAGGAAAAGTTGAGTTGAGTTTCTGTTTACTAAAGTCATTGTCTACCTTGTAAGTTAGTAGCGGACTTGAGACAACCGTCAGATCAGGATTTCGCTTATCAGGAAGAGAACTCGTCACCGTCAAATCCACATCGTTAGTTTTGATATATGTGGTGCTGAAAGTTTTCCATCTTTATCCGTACATTTTGAACGATTCTCTTTAATCCTGAGAATTCTGCTTTTCTTCTCGCTCCTTTAAACCAGGACATATTGGTAGATACGACATGAATTCGACCCCTCCTGGGTTGTCTTTAATCACCATCCCAACCCTATTGAACTCCCTTAAGGCACGGAAATGGGCTCGCAAACATCTACCTTAACAATGCAGAACTAGGATGTGTCGTTCACTCCGGGAGATTCATGATCGATCCTAAAAGTTAACATGAATGGGAATGTGGATTCACGTGAATCCGCGAATATTCTACGTGTAGGGGTGGAATTCACTCTCGATTCGAGTTCGATTACCTGATTCTGATTCAGAATTATTTGGATTCGGATCCATAATTTTAGAGAAAAATTATTAATTTTTAAAAATCCAGAAAACAAAAAAATAATATTTCTAGCATTGCATTTCACTCTCCACATCTTTCTGGCCATGTTTTAATTTTGGAAGCGTTTAATCATTCCTTCATTAAAGCATATTAAAATGCTTTATCTTTGTAATTCTATAAAATGAAGAACCAGAATCAGCTATTTTATTAACTATCATAACTACCATGGTTCTTTCAGGATTTTTTTAATCTTCAAAATTTTTTTGTATTTTTATCCTATTTACGGAATTCCCTAGCTATTTTAACCCTTTTTTCTTTTTTCTCTTGAGTTATGTAAACAAGTGATTTCATAGAACATTCTAAAATTCTAGTTTAAAGTAGTCGTTGCTCTAACTCATTTCAAGCCGTCTGTCGCCCTTTTATAAAATCACCCCCCCCCCCTCTTCAATCTGCATGACCAGAGAGTTTATAACTGCTTTCGTGCTTTTTTAACGTTAGTTACAATAGTACCATGTGTTTCCAAAGCTTTTTTTACCTTCTCAGGCATTCCTCTATTCTATCTTTCTGGTCCCCCCAGATTAAAGCTATTAAAACGTAGCATCTTCATGTGGTTTTGCAAATAAAAATCAGAATCTTCAATTTGTAACTATCATATTTTGGTTCATTCAGATTTTTTAACCTTCAAAAATTTTTTTGCATTTTTATACTATTTATGGAATCTAGAATTTTCTTCCGCTATTTTAAGCCCTTTTTTCTTTTTCACACTTGGGCTATGGTAAACAAGCTGATTTCATAGAACATGCTAAGACTTCTAGTTTAAAAGTAGTCCTGGTGCTCTAACTCAATTTCAAGACCGTCTGTCGCCCTTTTAATTAAAATCACCCCCCCTCTTCAATCTGCATGACCAGAGAGTTTATAAACTCATTTCGTGCTTTTTAACATTAGCCACCACAGTGCCAGATTATTTCCGAAATTTCACCTTTCTCAACTGATCGGCTCTCTTTCTATTTATATTTTAATTATTAACCCAACTAAAATGGTTAAAATTATTAAAATGGTTATAACACCTGGATTTTTGCAACTATAGAGTCAAAAATTTCAAGTTATGCTCACTATCCAAATATGTTCTGATTCACTACAGTTGCATACTGAAAAGTTGAAAAGCTTTATTTACAGCGTTGTTCGGTCTGATTCGAACATAGGAAATTTACACTCTCTTTTAGATAAGCATTGTTGTTTTTGACACGGTAGCATTTCTAAAGTATTTTATTTGTAAATTTACAATCATTAGTCATCCTTGAGATCCGTATATCTGGATTAGTTATGAAGGTTTGTTGGAGTTCACAAGCTTACATAACCTCAGAAATATGGCTGAAAATAAATTCGGTTTATAACCGGTAATATATATCTTTCTATACTTTTCTCATCATTTCGACCATTATTTGTTACAGACAGAGAGAAAAATAGTACTGAAGACATCTCTTATATTCACTATATGCGGTTCATTCTCTCAGAAGCCAACATAAACTAGCTAAAACAGTAATTTATCCTTACTCATCAGTTTTATGACAGCATCAGCTCTCAATTCAAGTTTGTATTACTTATAATCTGTCTATTAAAATCTTGGAGTTTTTTACAAATTTGTTCATAAAAACCATTTAACTTATCTATATACGCAAATCCATATGCTTTTAGATTAGAGATTGATTTCAAAATTTAGGAATGACTTTTATAAAATTATTCGTCATTTTCATTTTTCGATCCATACTGAAAATACCAGTCATTAAACTTTTCCTGCTGGTGTGGCGTAGAAGTTTGGAGAGGAGTTAAGTGATATCTTTACTTAGAATATTATATCATCTCAAAAATAAATAATTCATCCAAAGGAATTTTATTTTAATTCCGTATGAAACAAAATTTAATATTTTTGATGGATTTTTTTTTAAAAGATCGAAAACATTACTGCAACTTTTACACCACGGAAAGCAAAGAAACTTAGAACTACATATCCTTTGATCGTTCATTTAATTCTTATCTTAAACAACTGAACTAAACAATTATGATAACTTCAATGCTCCACATTTTCACTAACGCACTCAATATTATAAAATATCCAGACTTTCTGCTTTTGTTACGAACAAAGCACAATATCACATTCACAAAATTTAAGCAGGTCAATAAAAGAATTATTTTTCTAAAGAATTATTCTTTATTTAACAATAAATAGTTATCTCACTTCATTGATGCAATAAGGTTATATCAGATTGTTAAGTCTCAGTACATTTTTGAGTAAACGCATCAAGTAGAATAATCTTTAACTGAAAATAACTTTTAACATAAAGCGAAAGAAAAATGTTAATAAATTTGGCGCATTGCAAAATCGGAAAAAAACCCATTCGCACCATACTTTAAAAACCAAAACTCCCTTCTTTGAAATCCTTTTTAGTAAAAAAAAAGACTAAAAAACAGACAAGAAAATTTTTCTATGATTAATCGTTCTAAATTCAAAATTGCCACCACAAAGATATTTTCATTTCTTAAAGCTCGATAAAAATAAAATTACTTTCGACTAATCAAGTAGAATGCCGAAAACTAAATGTTTTTTGTCCACACTTTTGTCCCTTTCATTAATACTTTTTTTTGAAAATCTTACTGTAAGTCTTTTCCGTTTTGGGAAATATAATTATCACAATTTCTCACACATACGGCTCATGCCTTATCTATACAGTAAAACCAATTATCACCTGATGGGGCTTCACTTATCTTCTCCATGCTAGACCTCCCAACGACTGTGAAATTGTTCCCACGTTTTTCCTCCGGAATCGAGAGAATTCTAAACATACATGTTAGGAGAAATTAATTCTTATTTTTTCTCAGTAGAAAAAAAGTACTGACGTGCTACTAAAATTCTTTGATGTAATTAGTTTAAAAATATGTTTAACATTTGCAGAAAATAAATGTCCTTATTTGGGTATTTTATCATTTGGGGTAAAAACCAATTTTACGATTATGCACGCACATTAAGAAACAAGTGGACATTGTGGTTACCTCCCCCCCTCCTCTCTTTTAAAGTGATCGGGAAATAAGGCTTGTTATTTCCATCGACTCCCCTGCCTCACATGAAGTTTTCTCACATTACCAATCAACTTCCCGTCACACATGGGGTGACTGAATAAGACGGGAGTGGAGAGGGATGTAAAATGACATGCCTGGTGATTACAGTACATACAGGTGATGAAATCCTAATCTTTTATGGCCGGAAGCTCTGGAATCTTGGCGCGTTATCTGAGATATCTGCTGAAGACAACGGGTAGTGAATGAAATAAAAAACTGAATACAGAAATAATTGAAATAAAAAAAAAATTCAGATATAATGAAGTAGAAAAACATTTCTAGAAGAAGGTAAAAACAAGCACACATAACATAATTTTCTATTAGTTTTACAATTTTACCTTCAGGATGATTCTTCTACATGATCACATCAGCGTGCCATGATCTACATCTAAAAGTTGGGAAAGTAAATTTTCCGGAAGCTAAGTTTTTAAAAATAAAATCTTGTCAATCTCCCTTTTTAATATGAAGTTATTACTAATAATTTAAAACGAGACAATTTGGGACATTTAATACATATCCTAGAGACTTGTTCAATCCAGGGCAAAGAGCTGAAACCAGGACTGTCCTGTCTCCTTCAAGACACCTAGTTCCTTTAATAGTAGCTTCCTGTAAGGTAAAGTAAAATTCTGTTAAACCCATACCAGTTTGAGAATGAGCTGTTAACTTATCCTTCGAACCCTAAAAAATTAAGGCAATAAGAGTCAATGAGGGACATACGCCCTTTGGAAGAAATTTTGATTCTGATAAATTTATTCGAGTTCATTAAAAATAAAGAAAAAATATAAATAAATGTATTGAAAAATCAGTTATACTGCAAATATTTTTTGTTTAACATATTTTATTTAATTTTCTGTAGCTATAAAGAAAAAATTTCGTTTATTTACAAGTGAACGATTTAAAAAATTTTGGATATCTCCACCCTTTACAGTGGCTAAGCTTGCTTTTCGCTGGCTCTCATTACCACTTAAAATGTTGTACAATACTAAAAATAAGTCTTAGTTTATAGTACTGATGTGGTTACTGACATCTCCTCAAACTATAAAGTTTAAATATATCTTTATGCAAAATAACTTTATTTTTATGTCAGTGTCTCATGAAATTTATTACGCTTAGTAACTTTGTCTACTAATCGAAGTAAACAGTCTTTAGTTTTTTCCAGATCTGTAGTGTGTCCGGTGTCAACATACTTTTTACAAAGCATCACTTCACTTTGGCTGTCACAGCACGAGTTCTTTTTATGTTTGCTGGCAACAGTAGGAAATCACTTTCGTATCTGTGTGACAATGCTGTGCATTTTTTCTCTGGTATTTTTTATTCTTCCTAGGAAATAATCAACTTCCTTATAAATAAATATGATTAAATATTGTTACTGGCTTCTGATTCTTATGTTTTATAAAAACTGAACATTTTTATATAAAAAAATATTACTTATCGTATCAGGTATGTTTACAAACATATTAAGTAGACAGAATATTATATTTTAAGTGTAACAGCCTTTAACCGATTATTTCCTCATTTTTGTGTTAATTTAATTTAGATATTATTTCTACTACAAATTGATATGAAAGATAAATCATATTAACTCTATCAATTCTATTAATAACAAATGCAACTTTTTAAAATCAATAAGAATTATAAATTAATTTAAACGAATTATTAATTTTTAATTAGTAATTGAAATTATTATATTTTAATTCTAATTAATAAAAATTAAGAACTAAATAAGTTTAGCTAAAATTGTTAAATATTTCCACACATATTTGGATAAACAGATTATTTAAAATAATCTACTATCAAAATAGTGTTTTCTTCTAAACAGAAAAAAATTGCAATATGTTATAAAAATTGCTAAACTACTTTCTTTTACGTACTTCGTAGTAAAAAGAAATAATAACAATTCTAATTAAAATAATTATAATGTTTTATTCTTAACTCAAGATTACAATATCAAAAATCTTTTCATTAGTTGAATCTCGATAAATTGAAATTAATGGATTTGATAAAAAAAACATTTAAAAGAAAATTTTGAGCCTGGACATTTTTCAAATAGTCAAGAATTTTTGTTATACAAGTTTAAGATAAGTCAACAAATAGAAACGCAATTCAGAAATTATTAAGAAATAATATTTCTTCCATGTGAGTAATTTAAAGGCCATCGAAAAATATTTGTATACTTTTTTTATTTTGGACACTAGGAATTATTTAAAATTTATCTAATAATAAATTAGGTTTGGAAATAAAAGAGTAAAATAGAATAAGAAGCTGAATATATATTATAAAGAGAGAATATCTTAAATTCAAATTCTCGAAAACATTTACATCCTTTTAGAAACCGCGAAAGAAAGACTCAAAAGCTTAGGCTCGAACCCGGGCCAATGGGGATCGTAACAAGGCGCTCTACCGACCTCGCCATGCAATCACGTATTGAGGGAAGGCATATTTAAATGTCATTTATAATTTGCTCAAAATTTAAAAGCATTTGATTCAACTGACAGAAATTCACTAAAAAATTACATTTTATCAATGTAGTTAATAACAGATTTTAACAGCAGTAGATCTTTGATAACTGCAAAGAGTTGTTTAATATTCCTTGATGATGATTAAAATATTTTTAACTGTATGGAGCTCATGAGCTCCATACAGTTGCATCAAGATTGTAAACTTGATATTTAATTAGAAAGAAATCTGAGCATAAATTTCATTACTGAACGCTTCAGTAAATATATTGTTTCCATCAAATTAAATGACATTCATGGGAAGTCCTAACCAGATAATAGAAATCAAAAGCGTCAAAATACTGAAGATTCTTGCAAAGTTCCATCAAATTCACTAACGAAATTTTAAATAATTAACAGAAATGTTAATTAAAAATTATAATTAATTATTAAAATTATAATCAATATAATTAATTATCTAATTACAATTATTAATTACAATTAATATCAACACAATTAATTATCTAATTAAAATTATTATGTTATTAATTATGATTCATAATTATATTAAAATATGAGTTCAATAATAAAGATTATTAAAGTAATTATGGGCTATAAATCCATTTTTTCGGAGTCGGAACGAATCCGCGGATCCGGATCCGCAGCCGGACTCGGATCCGTGCATCCGATTCCGCAAAAGGAACGAATCTGACCCATCACTACTCAGAACCTCACATCCCCTCAAAAGTAGCCATTCGCCTCACACCGGCCTTCATCGCTGTTAAGGAAAATTTCTTTCCCTTTTAGACTGGAAATATTTTCATCGTTAAATTTAATTTTTTTAGTTGATAGGTAGTCTTATATCTTATTTGTACTGTAAAACATAATTTTAAAAATTTAGCAACTCCCTCAAATGCAAGAGTGCACCATCACGGGCGTGCGAGTTATGCATTTTCTGTGTAAACAGGAACTCGTACTATCATTCGGGTTAAGCGTTATCTATGTAAGCACCACACAATTGTTTGCGTCTTTTCTTTTTTCATGCGTAAATATTTCATTCTTCTAGAAAATTTAATAATATGAGATATACGTATAAAGTTTTAATGAGAAGACAGAAATAGAATTTTTTTTATGTTCAACACAAGACAAAGTTACCTGAAAAACCTGTTTGTTTCTGTATAGTTCTGTGTATATTCATTAGCAGCGTCTTCTCGGAATGTCCGAAGACCCCTTCAATTTACTTTCGCCAATTCTTTAGATATCCCCTATTTCCTCGGGAAATATCTATTGTGTATATATTCGATCCGGATACTGAATGTATTCAAGAAGGGACCAGGCAACATTTTGTAAAATAATTTAGGATTGGAGGAGCATTTTCAGATGTACTTTTCGATGAAAGTGTAAATTTGGCTTGAAACTAGATTCTTTGTCGGAACTGAATAATTATGAACCCATGTATCGACAGTAAATTGTTATTGCTTCCTTACTAATAAACCAAAAAGAAGGATAGGATTTCACTTATAGAAAGTGGTTAAAGAGACTTGCTTGCATTGTTAGGAAGCTTTCAAAGTGGTTACGATGGAAGAGCTTGTCACATTCGATTGATGATAGTAGCAAATTATTTCCATTAGAAAGCACTCAGACAGTTTTAAAATTTTTAGATTTTAGAAACTTATATACCACAATCTTGTAACGAACAAAAAAATGTGAACTATTTTCCATACATATTTCAAATGAATATATTTTTATCAGCTTATGGATGTATATTTTTGAATTCAAGAAAACATAAATAAGAAAATAATTAGAAAGTAAGGTTTTTAATTCAATCTGAATTCACTTGTTTTATAAATTTGTTGGACACATTTTCAGATTTTACATATAGGATAAGATTATTTTCATATTGTCATGGGAAATTTTGACAAATTTCTTAATTTTAAAATGCATTTAATTTTATTGCTATATATTACAGACGCTGTTCGCACATTTTTAGACTATGTTTATAATATATTAAGAGCCTTTTTACATTTTTTTCGTGTGTTTTTTAGATGTTCAATTTGATAACCCTTATTCTTAACTATCTTCCTGCAACGTAACTTCTATGACAATAATGCCTTTGGTATTATCGGAAGAGAGGTATTTTATCCCATTCGTCTTAAAAAGCTTTCCAAAGGTTTATAGGTCGGCGTTTTGATAGATTGGAGCTTTCCCATTATGCTCGATTGGAGACTTCTCCGGCTGACCTCTGACTCGGGCAGCGACCTCCCCCGATCCAGTTACGCTTTTTCTATCCTCTGTGGTTGCAACGAACAAAAATTCACCCTCGAATTGAATGAAAATTTGAATGCCGTGCATGTTTTCACTATTTCCCTGTTCTGTAATGAAGTGAGAGTTGCTTTATCCACTGAATTTATCTTACTTTCTGTCCCTTACCAAAGCTTCAAATTGTGGATATATTTGGGGGTTTTCTGTTTAAGCCTACCTCAGCATAAACTATCTTTAAGACGTTTCTGGCAAAAATTCTTAAATTTTATTATATGTGTTGCAAGATTTACTTGCTGTTATTTAAAATTGAACCTAAGTGACTGACATTCATAAAGCAAATATATTATCAAGTCTTGTATATTATTCAAGCCAAAACAGAATTATTGTGTTTGTGACTGAGGTCAGATCGCAGCGTAAAAATTATTTTAGCTTTTATGTTATCACTTGAATTATTAGGACCTATATGTTAAAAATTTAATATTTTTGTAAATGCAGATATAAGGGTTTTTATCATGACAATAAATTCTTAACTGGTATTATTTAGTTTGCTATAGAATTGAGTTTGGTATATTTAGATTTTGTCCGTCTTAATATCTTGTCAGTATAACAGTGATAAAGTCTGCATTAGAATTTAAATTTGCTATTCCTTCATCAAAACGGTACACGTTGTACATATTTTAATTGATGAAATGAGTCGGTGATTGATATTAGAGAAATTATTTGTTAATAATGGAGGGATCCTTTTAAAGAATGAATTTTCTGAGTCAATGTTATTAATGTATTTAGCTTCTCTTATACAACGACAGAAATTAATGTCGTTACTTAACATATATCCTTCTGCATCTTAACTGAATTCAACTGGGACTTCTATGTAAGCTGCCCTGTATATTTGGCTTCGAAATTATGAAAGAAAAATCATGCTGAGTTTTGAATATGCGAATTAAATATTATTCATTACAATTATATTCATATTTCCTCGAATATTCAAGAAATATTTAATACCAATTTCAATATAATGCTTCGCTGGCTTTATATGTGCCCAAAAATACGTGACAATTTTACGAAGATGCTTCTATCAACCATAACCATTGTTGAAAGTTACGAATTATTATCAATTTTTTGTAATACGGGTTGAGCTTGAATCAATTTCTTCTTCATCAATTTCTGGAGTGTTCCCCTATGATCGAATATTCATAGTAAAATGTGAATTCATGCCTATTCTTTACTTTTCCGAATTTCAAGGGCACTTCGTACAGCTTTTCTTGAAAAATTCGTAAAATGTGGAAATTTGACAGTGTCCGGACACTTTTGATCATATAGTGTATTTTTATCTCTCTTTTTCAGTTAGTGGTCTAAAAAAAGTTTTCTTCTCTCTCTCTCTCTCTCCACAAGATTCTAAAATTCTTAGTCAAATTTAAAGGGTAGATCAGCCGCACAAAAACAAATCATTTTTATGATGGAGCATGGGATTTCAAAAGTAAAGGGTGATTTCTACACGGGGCTCTTTGCAATTAACTGAATAAAAAACAAAGATACCTTAGAAGAAGTGTATCCTTGGTGTGTGTACACAGGTTTAATGGGATTAAAATTTACAACAGTAGAACAGTTTTGCGGGAAAAAACAGCCATACTCCACATGACAAATGCTATAGTAAGACGGACGCTGTGCCAACAGCAAACCTTTGAAGTAATTAAAACGAGTATTCAAAGTACTTGCCGTCTGCTGTGTCTGTGCCCCCTGTGTAGCGGTCGCCCTTTACGTTTGAGAACTCATTTTCGATTTTAAAATGTTTTTTTTCTGTTTGCCTGAGCTGTCCTTAAAGGTTGTCTAACAACTTTTGAATCACCTTGCATGTAGAAAGATAAACCAATATCTGTTACCTACATACATAATTTTAGTATCATTCTTTTCTGAGTTTATCTATTTGAATGTGACGTTGTTGGAATTTCAAAAGTTTTTTCCGCTTTGAAATTATAAACTAGCTTATAAAAAATTTCGCATTTCTAATTCATAAATGGCAGGACAAAATATTTGTCAGTAACATTTAATCGGTAGATATTGTCTTAATTACTTAGCCGTATTTGATTAGCAAAAGGCTCACAAGAAATTTGAGTCACCGTCTCTAGTTGCTATGAATTGATAGGGTAAATGCAATAAATTTCCTAACAAAACGAAAAATTGAAAAAGCAAAAAATGAATAAGTTTAAAAATATCAAAAGAAAAAAGGATTCGGCAGATGTTCTTTTTTAAGGTGTCATCCACCTGCAGCGATTCTAACAAATAAAAACAGGAATTCTTTTCTATATGGTATTCCTACAAATGTAAGAAAATTCATCTAAGAGAATTTTCTAGAATCCATATGACCCCGAAGAATTCCAGATTGAAAGAAAAGAAAGGAAAAATTATCCAAATGATGATATATAGGGTAAAGGCACACATGAGGCAGTGTAAACACATGTTAACGCACAAACATTGTTTCTCGCTAATATTTCTAATATATAATTATTTTTTTGCTAAATTTTTGTATTATCGAGGAAAAAAATGTCACTTAATATTTCAATATAAGGAACGAAATTTTCTAAACATATTTTTAAGAAGTAAATATACTCGCATAATATAACGAAAATATTAATCAATGTTCTGCATTGTAAATAAAAATACTATCTTGCCTTTAATTCCAGCATAAGTTTATTAAAAAGTTTATTTAATTAACTGTATTTAGTGTACTAGGATTGTTTATTTCTAGGATTCAAAATCTTATGGACTTCCTATGCAAGATTGAGGAACTTAACTTCAAATCAGTTGTTTGAAAAGCATAATTATTAAATTCGAACTGCACAAAAGACAATATTCATCTAATGGCTAAGCAGAAACTTCAGCACTAGGTAAAAGTCACAGGCATTTTAAACTGTAATATATTTGATAAATATTTTTTATAGTTATTATATTCATAACTGTTTAAATTCTTCTTATTTGTTATTTAGAATTAAAAATTGTTAAAAAGATTAGACTCCAACCGATCCAACCAACAATGAGCCGTCGTGACTACGATTCCAAGGGTATACAGTGTCGATAGAGTATCACCCTAATGTAAAGTCAGTGCGACGTTTCTCTCTGTGGTTGTTGTAACGTAAGAAACTTGTCATGAAATTTTTTAAACAAACATTCTTATGTTACAGTCAATTTCAATTGTTTCATCTAAAAAATTGAGAGTGAAATATTTAACATTGCTTGAAAATTACATTTAGTTCCTTTATTCATAAAAAGTCTGCTATAAAGTTCTGAGTTCAAGAAACTGAGAATTGAAGAAAATAATTTTGAAAGGTAGACAAAAGTTATTACCTCTGGTTTCAAGTTAATGATGCTTTCAATAAATTTTTGTCTTCCATCTGAAACAATAAAGTTTGTTAGCTTTTAACTCATCATATTTTTCCATGTGATAATTCCGATATTTATATATAGATTTGTGATTTTTTTATCATTTTCCTAAAACAGCTTTAAAATGTCAAATTTTCAAAGGCATAACAAACAATCCATTTATTGACAACTTAATTAGTTGTTAAAATTACATGAAAAACAATAAATTTTTAGTGCATTTCAAACCGACAAAACTTTTCACAACATATTGTGTGATGTTATGTGAAGTTTTCATTTTATAAGAAAAACTAAGCTATCTTATTAAAAACTATTGGAAAAAGTAGAATAGAATCCCGCCTTGCAGACTTCATCCAAATTTTAGAATCCCTACCTGCAGGTTACCCTTGATAAAGTATGCAACGCGGGATTCTATTCTACTTTTTCCGATAGCACTTTTTATTAAGGTTGCTTAGTTTTTCTTTTTCTTATAAAATGTTTTGTCTACTATTGTTTTTCGGTTGAAGCATCATTTTCCGCGCTAAGTGAGTAAGACACTTTTATGTAATAATGCTGTCTTTTATTGTTTCCGGCTCTTTTCGGATTATTTGCTTTCAGGTTTTTTCGATTTAGTTGTTTTACTCTTTTTTTTCTTACTTTTTCGTGAAATTTTCTAATAATTTGATACTTGAAAAGACTTTGATACGTCGTAATTCTTTTCTTTATAATCATTAACTGGACTTTTACTTTCAAGAACTGTATCAGTGTATCAGCATCAAATACACGAAATTTTTAAATTTTATTAATGAATCGAAATAATGTTGCTACAATTTTTTTGTTTATGATAAATAATTATTTGTTTGTTTTATGACTTCGTTAATATTTCCAAGTTGCATATGCATTTCACCTTTCCACAGCAATGTAAGTGTTGTGGCCTTGACCGCATTACGAGGTTAGTCCGAAAATAGCCCTTGTGCTGTTTCTAAATCGGAAAGATAATATAACGCTAACTAAATCTGATGAAGAACTCACGAAAAATGTAAGTGGACTGAAATCTGTCGCTGCATTTTACTCATCTATAAAAAATATGCAAGAATTGTCAAGAAATTTTAATTTTCCTTTACACTGCTTTAAAATTGAAAACGTCTGAAAGCAAACAAATATAGGTGAAGACAGAGGACAAACTTCTAAAATTAAACACTTTTTGTCACGCTTTATCAGTATTACTGTGAATTTAAAATGTCAAATTAGATTCATTATAACAAATCATTGTTGACAGAAGGCCGAAACAGAAAATTTCAAAGGAAGCGACAAAGACATTAATCCTGCGAGCTTCGGGCCAAAGGTCGTACTTCCATGTCATAATATTATAAAATTGCAGCATGGATAAAATTATCCCATTTTTAAAAGAATTCGCTGATGTTTAGTTTTTAATTTTGATTTTTCGATGACTTTTTGCGATTTCATGGTTTTATTTTAGAAATTATAAGTGCAAATAAAAATACCAAATTAAATTTTAAATAATTTAATTTATTTTGAATTCCCAACTGGCGAAATCAGTATACAAAAGTCAAATCTATATATAGAGACTACATATAAATCAAGAAACATTTTTTCATTATTAACTTTAAATATGTCTTATGCTTAAATGTGGAATTTAATACCTTAGTTGTTTCAAAAAGCTAATGCTAAGGTATTAACATAAATGAAAGTTGATTCTTTTCATGCAATTTTTTCATGTGTGTGTGATTGCCCTTAATATCTTTAAATAGCATACAATAACATAGATTTAATACATATCTGAATTTTCCAGTAGCAAAATAGGTCCTAAAATAAATTCTAAATATATCTTTAAAAATATTGGGTGATATATAAATTTAAACTTTCAATTAAATTTATTAAAAAAATTCCGTTTAAGTCGAAGTTCGGGTATTTATATCAATAACTATATTTTAAGAATAGCAAATAAGAAATGTGGGTTAGGGTAATTTGAATTGAAACATGGTAATCTAAAATATCTAGATAGGCAATCAAATAATTAAAAATTTAGGAAATTACACAATTGCAAATTTCTTTCGTTTTTCTGATTGAAACTTTTTAAAGCAATCATAACTTTCGTTAATTCTGCCAGGCAAGAAAAATAAAATTAACTAATTAGCAAAAGAATTTTAAATTTAATAATCACTAAGTAATTGGCATTTCAAATATTATGGAATAAATTCCAAAGAATTCTGAGATTTTCTTTCCTTTTTACAATTGGTAATAAGAGTAGATTTTCCATTACTTCACTCATACAATTTCTAAAGAATTTCGTAATAACTAGAAATTACGGTCCGTTAAACTAGCTGTATAAATTGCAAACGAATTTCAATTTTTATAATAATGAATAATGATAAATTGTCATCAAAATATTATAGAATAAATTGCAAATGATTCCGCAATCTGGTTTAAATTTTGGCATTAATTGATAACAACAATTTTTACTTTATTCATTCAGCTATTTCTTTCAAAATTTCGTTCTAGTTAACTAAGAATTCCGTTCCGTTAAACTATATATATAAATTACATATGAATTTCAATTTTAATAATAACTAAGAATAATAAATTGTATTAAAAATTTTATGGTATAAATTTCAAAGAATTTTGTGATCTGCTTTCGTTTTTTATAATAAGTAATAACAATGATTTTCCATTACTTCATTCAAACAGTTTCATCAAAATTTCATAGTCATACCTGAATGGCAATCAGCATACGTAACGCATTTCACATAATTTGTCACGTCTTCTAGTTCACTTGGCAAAGCCTGAACGATAGCAAACAAGCCTAAGAAGCACAAAACAGCTATGCGCAATTTGCTTCCCATGCTGTACTGATTTAGGCTGTTGGACACAATAGTTTTGAGACCTTTTAAATACTGTGCATGATACGGATCAAAATTTTATGCATCATAAAATTTCCTGGTAAGGTTTATTACTGAGAAAGATACAAGAGAAACGCATTTTGTTCTAAGTATGATATTTTTGTGACTGTTTATTTAAATAATAAAAATTTAAGAGCACACATTTATGAAATAGATTTTTTTATTGTAATTCCAAACTTTGACTTTCTTCAAAATATAACATAAAGGGAAAAGGATTTTGTTAGAACTCAAATATTCTGAAAATATAAAGCGGAAAATACATGTGTTTGTCTGTCTAACGCGGTTTCAAGAACTTCTAAACAGTAATCATTATGGACATGAAATTTGTACATGAGATAATAGGGTTACTTTCGAGTTCATCTGTGCTGTTTTCAACTTTGATAATTCATTAATTCCTTAAGTACTTAATTAAATAATGAAAATTAAGCTATTTTTAGAGGTTTTTCACCAATAACTACTGCAATATTAATTGCATGATTGTTATTTTTACACCATCGTAAAGCGGAAAAATTTTATTTTAACGACACTCAATTACTATACAATTCTAAACACAAATGAAATAGTGTAATTGATAGCTACAAAATCGAATATACAAAATCAAATTTACTTTTGACAGTACACTTAATTAATCTTATGACGGAGAATTGATATCCACAAATTCCTCACAAAACTTGATTCATCGGCTGTAATTAGTTTGGGTGACTACCTGAATATGTTTGATAATTTCCTCATCTCCCATAATTCAAATTTCTTTGACCATTGTATTGCCCATCGAAACGTATCTCAACCACCTTCTTTCAGCATTCTCTAGCATAATGTCCTAATTTCCTACAGTAATAACATTTAATAGGTTGTCTACAATTATCTGGCGAAGTGTTATTTACACTTTTATCCCCTCTTTATCTACCGTTTTCACACCTATACATTCTTTCATTTAGCCTCTCAAGTTGCTTGGATACTAACTCCAAAGATTTGGCATAACTTTTACTGCTTGAATTTAGACTCTGAGCCAAATTTCCCGAACTCTGAGAATCATTTATCATCCCATTTATAAGAGTAATAAGTATGTTTGAAGCTATCTCTATTCTTTAAGCTAAATCCACAGCTTCTTGAAACTCGGTGGGGGTTTCAGTAATAATTTGCGACCAAATAATGGGTCTTAGTCCAGCAGAAAAGTGTGAAAGGACCATTTTGTTATCCAATTCTTTTGACATCTCCCTATTTTCCTCACTATTGCCGGTAAAACTCCTGTGCAGTAAACCCTCAATACGTGACGTGAAGTCCCCAACCGTCTCATTTTCTGATTGCATGGCAGACGCTAATTTCCAAAAGTTTTACTATCCTCAAACTGTTTGATACATCTTTCTTTCAACTGCCTATACTCAAAATTTTTAACCTCTAATGTCGCATCGTAATACAATCGAGTTATCTTCTAGTTTGAGTTTTATGATCGCACTAAATTGTGAATTCGTCCTTTTGCCTGACATAGATGTTTCTTCTAAAGTATTAAAGAAGTCAATGTTGCCATTCGAATTTGGAATGGTTGATAACAATGATGGGATTCTTAAAATTTCATCTTACCTTTCAGTCATCTTAAATTAATTTCGCTCCACTCTCTCGCTCCTCACCATTTTAAGATGGTGGCATTTTTAATGGTTCAATGATTGGCGAGTTAATGGCAAAATTTGAACCATTAAAAAATTTAAGTCACTTGGTAAAGGTGAGACATTTAATTGCAGTTTCGTGAATACTGCTAAAAGGAGACCTTTAATTCAAATTTTGGGAAGACTGCTAAAAGAAGACATTTAATTGCACTTTTGTGAATAATGATAAATGCACAGATTTGTGTAAATAATTCGAATTTGAAACGCAAGTTGCATTTTTCACAATCAGCATTCGCTGAGTACTCACATGTTTCGGATAACTTAATTAACACTATCCATACATTGTTTAATAAACCCGATTTATAAATCATGTCAGCTTAAATTTATTTTTGATTCTTCATCTATTCGTTCTAAGCACACATGATGTTTATGCCTGCAAACAATTAAATTATGATGTTTGTGTAATAGATGATATTAGTTTTTAAACTGGATAAGAAAGTTTCATGATTCTCGGAATAACCAGTTGGTTCGCCCGGTAAAAAGGAATAATAATTCAGTTATCCTCACACAATAAAATTTTAGGATCCTGTTTCAAATAGTTAATAGGTGACATTAGATATTGTGAATTATAGCTATCGAAAGAAATGATTTCCAAATAAACACTTATTTTTGAAAAAATATAATTCGAGGATTTATAAGAACTATTCCTATAAACCACTTAAAATGTTAAAGAATGAAAGCCGAATTAAATTTTGAATTATTTCAAATGGACCAATTGACCTCAAAAGATAAAGACAAATATAAATTCTTCCTACGTATCTCGTAAGTCGTATGTATCCAAAATGAATCAGAGAATGAAAAAAACAGTGGTGTAGTAGCAAAAATAGCAGTGCCGGAGCGCTCTAACCTGGATAACAAAAATCGATCTGTTTTAAGGAAGTTTTCACAATTTTTCTTATTTAATTCTCTTGATAAAAAGCAGTGCCGGAACTCCATTCCGGTGCGTTCCGACTCCACTAAACCCTTAAAAAGAGATTAAATTTTCAGCTTAAGGTTTACACTTTGAAGCTACATTATGTATATAAATGATTAAAATCATATTTAATGTTTTTCAGTTTCACTTTTTGATTTTTGTAAAAGTACAAAAAGGGACTTGAGCTCAAGATAAATTACGTGACCTTCTAACTAAAGATATCAGACTTTATGCAAGACTATAAAAAATCAAAAGAAATAAATCAAAGGATCGTTAGATAAGTAAAATGGAGTAATTCGGTTTAACTGACGCAATAAAATGATCGAGAGTATGACGTCACTTTCGCTTTGTACCGATACTCAATTGGATTGAAAAAATGCATGCTGGGAATGTTAACTTAGTCTCCGCGGTAGAAAGCTTCGCCAACGAAAAAAATCTTTGAACTTATCAAAAAAATTAACTAAAATTCAACGAAAAATGTATTTTAACAGTTCTTGTTTCAAATCAG
>BGPR01008371.1:17148-64177 GCA_013235015.1 Araneus ventricosus | reverse complement strand
GGCTGCCGGTCACTGCCCGTAATTTTGCGATGAAATTTTTTACAGTGTATCTTCCCGAATATTCAGGCTATTTTTACAAAAATGCATGTAAATATTGCACACATTACACAAAGATAATGATAAAGGTTGCAAACACTTATCAGCTTCCTGTGAAGCGGGTTGAGCCAGGGCCACCTAGAGAGAAAAATCAATACTCGTCGAGGCGGCCCCGGTTGAGCCAAAGTCCTTCTTTGAGTTAATTAATTTTTGGACGGTCGCTTGAATGCCCTCCTGACAGAATCTTTGATGCAAACTGTGAGTTAAACATATTCTTCATATGTTCGAAGTTTGAGGGAAGTTCATCCATCCAGCCTTTCGGGAGATATTCGGAAAAATCTGCATTATCAGCTTTCTGTGAAGCAGTTGGATGCATTCTCTTGTTCTTGACCAAACTTTAAGGCTAGGTGATTCACACAGAGGCAAATTTCATATTTTTCCGAATATCACTCGAAAGGCTGGATAAATATAAATAATAGGTTTTAACTCACAATCTACATCAAAGATTTGGTCAGGAGGGCATTCAAGGGACCGTCCAAAAATTGATTAACCCAAAGAAGGATTTTAGCTCACCCCGCTTCACAGAAACCTGGTAATGGTTTTTATCTTTTATCAATTCTTCTGTGTGATGTACGCAATATTTAAATGTATTTTTGTAAAAATAGCACGAATATTCGGGAAGATATAAAGGTTTCCTTAAAACTTCTAAATTTATCTGTATGTTTTTTTGCTTATAACTTACAGAGTTTTCCTTGGAAATCTATGACACTTACATAATACATGGCAATATAATAATACGTTGAGTTTTAAAGGAGATATTGGCATTTGTAGTAAATACTTTTTTCATGCGCTACAGGTAGCGTAATTTTTCTTTCACAACTTCAGAGCCATATATATAGCGCAACTTTTATAAAAAATTTCATTTCAATAACGTTAATATTCAGAAAGATATCGGTCTTTTGTCCAGCGCTGTTTTATTTTAAATGTCTGCTGCCTCCAGATGGCGTTTGCACAACCATGTTCCTATGCGATTGTGAAGATTATCATGTGTCTGACCTACCCTTAAACTTTTGCCACGTTTTCTTAAATCACCATGTATATAAAAGAGAATATTTTTTAGTATTTATATATTATGTATGTTCGTTTATTTCATGTACGCCCACACCGTTTGACTTAACCGGGACCTAATTTGGCACAGTGATGGATTATCTGAAAAGGAAATAACGCCGTATTTTTTAAAAAAAATTCCAATTAGATATTTATTTATTTAATTTTAAGTGATACATTCTTGCGTTTTCTGCCTATTTTCGAGAATTTTCTTTTTTTCCCCATTATTATTCACATCCGGTATTATAAGTTATTGGTTCTCGTAATTTTTTTTTTATTTCTCTTTATATGTTATACTTTTTTAGTCGTATTAATGACTACATGTAATATTCTTGCAGTTTTATATTTTTAGGTAGATTCCTGACAGGAAGTCAAGCAATCCTGCAGATCTTAACCGATAATGACCCCTAGGATCCAAAACCACTCTTCGTTATATATCGTATATATATAAGGATGTTTATTATAGTATTAATAGCCTAATTCAGAAACTATTTTCACTTTAAATGCAGAACTGTCTTTAGCATAACGCTGAAGTCATAACAATAATTAAGACTATTGAATTGGAATGATTTAAGTTATATACTTTCTTGTTTCTAATCTTGAAAGCTTTTGGAGATTTATTTCCTTACTCTTTTGTTTTTCCAACAATTAGCTATTGCAGAGGCTTGGTGCCACAAATCTAGATTAATGCGACAAATCGGTTAACAAGACCGATTGGCATTTGATTGTTGGAATTCCAATTCTGGGTTGTCTTTTTCATAGTTTTAATAGTATATAATCAAACTATCATTTGTATGATCATTGATAAGGTAACTTTATTTTATTTTAATTTTTAGATTAATAATACGTATATGAAAATATAACAAAAGTTTTGATTACTTGAAATATTTAACTATATATATATATATGTGTGTGTGTGTGTGTGTGTGTGTGTATAACACTTTTTCCTATGCTATCTTGTGAACACGATAACTGGATTACTTTAGATTTAAATTTAACCAACCGATCGAGTTCGTAGATGGGCTATCCAGCTCAAAGGGGGTGGAAATTTTCATTTTCCCATAAATCTTTTACATTTGAAAATAGAAAGAAAATTAATATTAGGCAAATTATTGTCTTATCATGACGAACAATGTTTGTATTTAAACTTTTTCTATAGCTACAATTGCTTGGAAGTTATGAGCTGAAAAGTGATTTTTCATCCCTTCCCCTGCTCTCCTCCTAACTTAAAGTACGTTTTAACCTATGTATGTTACCCCTTGTTGGAAAACTCTCGTCATTTGCAGTGTCTTCCACCTGCTCTCATTTTTGCAGCTCTAATCCTTATGAGAATAGAGGGCGAAATGTTCTTTTCCTTAATATTATCAGTAGAGACATATATTCATAACACTTTTGCCCATGTTATCTTATGAACACGATAACTAGACAAATTTTGATTAGATTTCAACTGGCGAGGGATATGTTGTAAGTTCGGTGAAAATCTCTCTCTTTTTCTTAGATGGGCTATCCACTTCAAAGAGGGGGAAATGGTGGGGGACTGAGGATTTCCTTTTTTTCATATTTCCCTTAAGATTGAATATAGAAAGAAAATTCAAATTAGGCAAATTTTTGCCTCTTTATAACAAAAAACTTCTTTATTGAAACTATTTTGATAGCTACATTTTTTTAGAAGTTATGAGCTAAAATGCCATTTTCAATCCCATTCCCCATTTTATCATTTCGCCATAGCTCTGTTACCACTAAAGATAGAAAGAAAAATCAATTAGGCGAATTATCACCTTATCATAAAAAAAACTTTTATATTAAAATTTTGTCATCTGAAATTTCTTAGAAGTTATGAACTGAAAAGTGATATTCAATTCTTCACCCCCAATTTATCATCTCCCTATTACTCTGTTACGATTGAAGATAGAAAGAAAATTTCAATTAGGGGAATTATCACCTTATCATAACAAACCACTTTTATATTGAAAGGTTTCTGATGGCAAGAATTATTTAGAAGTTATGAGCTCCCATCAGCCGCATTCCTTCTACTATTTATACGGTAAACAAGCTGAATACACCTGGCTTTGCACCGGATTAAAATGCTTTCTTGTCTAAAATTTTTAATGTAAAAACTACTATTGCATAAAAATTATGATACAGAAATTCCTTTTCTGATCTGAAACGTTTTTAATTAAAATGAGAATATCAATTGAAACAGGCGATTTTTAAAAACTGCCGTTTTCTCCATAAATTATTATTTTTTATATAGGTGCTTCAAATTTCGTAAACAATTAATAAAGTAAAAGAAAGGTTTTAATGAATATTTTGAAACAATTAAATTAACTAGTTAATTATTCATTAATTTAAGGAATGAAATTAAATCAAATCAATAGCTGATCCTGATATAAATTGTTAATCGTCTACTTTTAAAATTTTCTTTTAGCATTCATCCAGAATTATTTTAATCTATTCTGGCAACTATGGGTATTCGTATTATTCATCAACAATATTCTATTCAATCAATATATATTTCATCAACAATATTCAGCAATCATTCGTATTATTCTTCGACAATAAAGAATATTGTTACGAATTCATTAAAATTAATTTTAAAGAATATTAAAACGAGGGAAACAAATTGCATGGAAATGACATTTTGGCACTGAAATGCTAATTTTTTAAAAATCTAATAAGGTGTAAAAATAGTTTCGAGAGAAAATATTTTCCAAACATATCGCGGAATAACGCCTTGCTTAATTTTTAATTAACTGAAATTTGAAATAATTTTTGGGCTTTTAAAAGTTGAAGGTGACTTTTTTCTTGTCTTAAACAAAAAGTGAGCAAAGTTTGGTTGAAATTAGTCCAGTGGTCTAGGAGGAGATGTGGAATATACATAATTAGATAATTACAAGATTAATATTGCTGGCAAATACTATGAGCCAAAAAATATTTTAGTGAAGATTTCGTCACAATTACTTAAATAGTTAATTTGATAATTAGTTAATTTGACTGATTACTTTAATTTGATACTAAGCATGGCGGCACCCAAATTAGTTTAATAAATTAAATATAAAATAGCCAAAAAAGATATTTAAAGAATTGTTCCCTTTATCCTTTTTGATACTGAAAAATATCTCATTAACTTTATAATTGTTTCGGGTTTTTCTGCCTGAGTATTTGTTTTTGACTGTCGATGGAAATCTAAATTTACTGTTCAAAATGGTTGCATTCATATCCTATGCTTTAAACACACGTATTAAATTTGCAACTCACAATCTTTAATAATTTTTATTCTTTTATGTGTTAAGAATTTAGTGACTATTATATCTGTAACCAGGGAGTTCTCTAATGCGCCTATTTTAGTAGTATTTAAATGTATCATGTCATGTGATTTTACCATATGACAAAGTAATGTTCGCACAATTATATTGTAACCTAGATTGAATAAATTAATTTTAAATCTAGAGTCATTCTTCATTAGTGTCTAGAGACAATTTCTTGTCACTGTTTTAGATAGGCTGTCTTAATGTTATCGAGGAGATATTTGCACTGCTGGGATGTTTTTTCTTTATGACTACTACCTGTTGAATGATTGTGTTGGAATGTAAAAAAAATTGAGCAATGTAATGACAAATAAATCTAATATAACCTTTTGAGTAGAATGATAAAACCTTGATATAGTTAAAAATTAAATTGCATGAGAACAGAATCAAAACGTAAATATTACAATGTGTGGGATGTTTATGGCTATGTCTTTAATAATCAATATGTAATATTTCATTACTTTTGTAACATTAACTTAAATGAATCTACTCTTTGCCTTCCAGCTTGGCGAAAGAGATTTTTATTTTTATTTCTCTTCGAATAATATTCTTTTTGAGCAGTATTAGAGGATGTTAGATGGCATAAAATGATGCATTTTGATTTTATTAATCAATTGTCGGTATCAAGTGCGAAAAGATTTTGTAAAAATGCAGCAATTCTTTATATGTTATTATTTTTGTCTATTTTAAATTTATTTTTACATTTTTATTTATTTAATCCTAAATTGTTGCGTATTTTCGCAAATTTTCTGCATATATTCTCATCGGAGAACCGTAATTGTTAGATCATTGCAAACTTTCCCCGATCTAATAAGAATAATTTGCAGCTTCTGTGTAACTTTTGTGATGTTTAGAATTTTTAAAAAAATTGGAAATATCTTTCTTTTGTAAGCAATTTTCGGCTTACGAGGCGAAATATTATGCTACAGTGTTTTAATTTAAAAACATCTAAAAACATTTTTCTTGATTTTTTTTCTCTTTTTGTTTTCTCTTTCTAATGTTTTATAATGCGAAAACATTTTGTTCGTTCTAATGATTTTTAGCTTTAAAAGTTCAATCAGAATCTCCAGGAATATTCTGTATTGTTCATTGTAAAGTTGTATTACTTGTTATACGGTATATTGTTTAAAAGTTCAAAATAAATTTTCTTCTTCAAACTTCTCGCGTTTTCATTCCAACCATACTGTTAAACTAATAAAAAAGGATAGTTAAAAAAGTTTTTAATTCAACAAGAAAGGTTTCAAAGGAATTTTATGTTTGTTGAGAAAACGTTATTGTATATACACTATATGCCCAAAAGTATCCGGACACTTGCAGATTTTCACATTTTTTAGAATTTCACCGGAATGGTTTAACCGACTACCATTAAACTTCGGACATGTAAAAAATAGACAATAACTCACATTTTACATTGAAGATTCGGTCCTGAGGGCAATTAGGGGACCGTCTACAAACTGATGAAGACAAAAAGGTGTTTGGCCCACCCCGCTTCACAGAATACAGATAACAAGATGAAACTTTCAAATGAATGATATTTAATGTGCATAATATTTAGGAATTTTGTAAACTCCATCAAATATTTGGGAAGATATAAAGGTTTTTAAAATCTCAAATTTTTCCACCTGTTTTTTGCTTATAACTATCAGAGTTTTTCTGTTAATATACGAAACTTACAGAAAAGATGACAATATGTTAGAGAAGCATTTTGTAAAACTTTGGAAAGTATTTGAATATTACAGGAATTATAGCATTTTAGTAAATAATGTTTTACTGCACTGAAACATGGCGTAATTTTCTTTCACAACTTTAAAATACCAGATATAGGGAACACTATAAATATTCAGTTCAATATCAGTAGTATTCAGAAAGATATCGGCATTACAACAGGCAGAATTTTAGCTCTGTCGAAGAAGCTAAAGATGAGGGGTTCATGTACACAAATTTATATTTTTATGAAAGCTTATATCTTTAAATAGTTATATTGAATTGTATAGTGTTGAGAATTTGTTGAATACTATGAACACATCTAATATTCTAACCAGATAAAAAATATGTAAATTATTAAACTCATTTTAAGAAAAGATTAATTAGATAAAAAAAATCGTTTCGCCATAAAGATAAATATATTTAAAATATCGTTTGGCCGTAAAATTGTAATATGTTATTTGTTATTAATCTGTAAATAATATAAATAAGTAGTATTAGTATTTTTTGTTGTTTATGATTTATGGCTGAATTTGAAATTGATGCAGTAATGATGAGTGTTCATGGGTATTCTGGAGATCCACCGCTTAATACGAATTCATACTGTAACTATTTAAAATAAGTTTAAAAAAACTATGAAATTTGTGTACAACCCCTAAATCTTTTACTTCTTCGACAGAGACAAAATTCTGCTCAAATGCCGATATCTTCTGAAGCTCACTACTGATATTGACTGAACTATTAGTTATATAAGTTACCTATATCTGGCTTTAAACAGTTGTAAAGAAAAATTACGCTATGTTCTTGCGATGCTGATAAAACATTATTTAAGGTAACTCATAATTCCTGTAATATTCAACAATTCTTTTCCAAAGTTTTACACAAATGCTTCTCTAACATATTGTCATCTTTTCTGTAAGTTTCGTATAATGTAACAGAAAACTCTGCATGTTATAAGCAAAAAACAGGTGGAAAAATTTGAGACTTTTTAAGAAAACCTTTATATCTTCCCAAATATTTGAGCTGAGTTTACAAAAATTCCTGTAAATATTATGCACATTAAACATTACCATTTCTGAAAGTTTCATCTTGTTATCTGTATTCTGTGAAGCGGGGTGGGCCAAACACCTTTTTGTCTTCATCAGTTCGTAGACGGTCCCCTAATTGCCCTCAGGATCGAATCTTCAATGCAAAATGTGAGTTATTGTCTATTCTTTACATGTCCGAAGTTCAATGGTAGTCGGTTAAACCATTCCGGAGAAATTCTAAAAAATGTGAAAATCTGCAAGTGTCCGGATACTTTTGGGCATATAGTGTATAATCATATTTCTAAGAAAACGGAAGAGGGTATAAGAAAAAAATGGATCCCGAGTAACGCCGGGTTATCAGCTCGTTCTTATTATGGTTTCAATGTTCCTAAGATGGAATGTTTATAACTTTTAAATTCTTTGATTGATGTTTTGTCATGGAACACTGTAATTCAATAGTTGATTACAGAAATCACATGAGTCAATAATATAAAATAACGGAAAGATTCAAAAAATGATTAATTTTTTAAAATTAGCTATTAAAATATTTTTTATTTGTTAGATTTCCTACACCTGTAATGTGACTTATTTTTATTTCTTCACTCAATATCACTTTAGAACGTGAAAACAGCATAAATGCTATTTCGAAGGAAAAAACTGATTCATGTGGTTTCTACTATTCATGTTTACTATATGAACTAAAACTATTCATGTTTCTATAATGAGCTATTCAATTATAGTTTCTGTGGTATACATTTTTCTATAAATAAAATATTAAATAAAAATTAAAGTTGAATTTTATAACTTTACAATACAGTTGAAAGTTTTTTTAATACAAATTAATACAGAAAAATTTTAGTTGACGTTTTTCTATTTTTATATTTGTTGTATTTTTATTTACAGCAATCATTTTCAAATTTTCATGCTGTCAAATAATAGGATAGTAAAAAATCCAAAGCGATTCAATCCTCTAGTCCGAAACATCGTCTCAAGATAATATTTCAGACTACATTCGTTCATTTTGTCTGGCTGGATTACATCAGTTATTCATTCTGTGTTAAATTGTTTTTATATTATACACTTTACAGAAAACATGCTTCCCGTAACCCTTTCGAACCGAAATTTGCATGTTTAAAACTTAAATATAAAAAGTAGTTTAATTTAATGTTGACAAAAAATGTAAAAGTGGGATTAATTTATCTAATATGGAATGAAGTCTAATATCCGGGACGAATATAAAATTTAATGCATTATCATGCTATAATTTAAAAAATTAAGGCTAAGCAGCAGGCTAAACTATCGAATGGATTCTGAAACAGGAATTATTAGTTTTAAACTGTAGTAAAAGTAGCAATGTTGTTGTTTACTATCGCGTAGAAACTAACAATTTTATGGCTTGTTAGTATTATTTTTTGATTTCAGTATAATTGGAAATAGATTTTCATTTCATAAAATTTTTTGAGAAAATTTATGCATGAATATTTGAATTTGGTTTTGATTTTGAGTCTTTTTGATAAACTTTGAATATTATATTGATCAGTGTTTTCGTAAATTTTTTGAAATATTAATTTGGATATGTGGTATTATATTTTAAACATGTTGTTTATTTCATATTAATAAGTATTTTTCTTGTGCATTTTCTAAAGTGTGTTTTGAATTTTGGTATTTGGTAAATGATTATTTAACTGAAATAATCATTATGGTATTAGCTTAAATCAAAACTGGAGTGAGTGGTTGAAATTGTTCTTAATTTAAATTTCCCTTGGATTTAAATTTTATTTTTTAAATTTTCTGGTATTAAGTTTATATGTACTTGCTCTCCGGCAAAGTAGTCGGAATGAAAGAGAAATTTAAGGATAAACCAGATGAATCTGGTAAGGTAATACAAGCTGGTGGTTGTGTCTATAGTATTCTAATGATTCTATGGGTGTAAGTGCGTAGCTTAAATATTTTAATGATAAATGCCAGGAATATAATTTAGATCATAAATGGAAATTGGACAATGTTGCAACATATTTAAAAAGTGGTTCCTTAACTGAGTATGTTAATGTATATGCCACAATAAGTACCTGGGAAGAGCTCACTTCCTTCTTAGAAACATACATTTGCCCTAACCTAGTCAATTTAAGTGATTTCATTTTGAAATCATTCAAAGAGGGTGAAGACATAAATCAGCATTTTCTGGAAAAATTGAAAATAGGCAGACAGTTAAATTTGTCCATAGATATAATTATTGAGGGACTCTCAAATGGTTTGACATTTAATTTAAGGCAGATTCTTACTACAAATTATCCGAACAATCCTACAGAGTAGTTCATGATAGCGTCGAAATTAGACAAAATGCCAAAATCAATTTAAAATCAAATTAACTCTGGCCATTCTGCAGATCAGAAGTTGAACACAAACTCTGTTAGTTGTAACCAATGGCAGCCAAAAACTTTTAGGCCCCATAACTTTACTCTCAGAAAAAATTTTGGACCAAATAAATTTCAACCAAATTATCCCAGGCAAAATTTCAGATGAAATAACTATTATCCAACTCCTTCTCCCAGACAAGATTTTATATCTTTTAATAATGCTAATACACATTTTCAAAACAAATTATCACCTTCTCAGTGCTGGCTTTAAAATAATCAAGGCATTGCCAATGTTTATCATGGCAATGCCTTGTACAAACTTGCCCTTTGACATCGTTATCACGACGATAGGGATTGGTTTCGGTTCCATTCGCGTAATAGTGATATAATGGTGACGTTTACCGGTTAGCTTCATGAATGGCGAGTAGTGGTGTATTGTCTATATGAAAGGCAATGCTAAAAAAGTTGCCAATACGGTCTATGGAGTGAGATCTCTGATTCTTCTTCTCTGTGCCTAGGACCACCTAGGTAGCGCAGATCCACCCCCTCTATTTGACTCTAAATTCTAAAATACTGCGAAATTAGGCTAATTCGAAGCTGACGGGAACAAAAAATTCAGAAGTTCAAATTAAGGGAAATGGTTCAAAAAATGAGGATACAAAATTTTTTTAACTAAAAATGACATAAAAATTTATTTTCCATAATTAATTGTTTTAAAGATAATTATTAAATACAACAGTAAGTAATTTTACTGAAGAAATAATAATTTTAAAAAATTAAATATAACAATTTCAAAAAATGAGTCGATTTAATAAAGCAATAGTATATAGAACTTTGTCTGCATCAATTGTACAATAAAACTTCAAAATATACGTTACAGTTCACTTTTAACTTGCTCAAAGGTTTTTAAAAAGTGAAAAATTTCCTTTTGTTTTTTCCTACAGCAAAGTTCCTGAGTGAATTAACCAACAAAAATAATTCAGAAATAAATGGGATTTCTGACAGTGTTTAGTTTTGGACTCGAATGATCAAAAAATAAATTGGAATTGGTGTTTGACTACAATTTCGTATAATAATTTTACTAAAATAATGGTTGGGATAATTCTTTATTTGTTCAAAAGTTTCTCAGATTGGACTAAGAGACAGTTGCCTGATTTGGACTGTTGAAAACGATAGGACTATTACCTTGCAGTTGCAGAATAGCCCAGAAAAGAGTTATAGTCTCTAGTAGTCCTCATGAAATAGAATTGGAGAAAACCAAAGCAAAAATTGGAAAAGAAACTAAAAGGACACTAAGGAAATCAAAAACTGATTCAAAGTGAACAGAAACTAAGGATACGTATTTTTTATCATATGTGAAGAAATAGTTGAAGAAGAAAGAACACAGGGCATAAAATGCCATTCTTGGGTTAACATATTGCGTACTGATGTAAGTTTGAGAATTAAAAAATGCTTTTGCTTACAATGAACTTACAAAAATTTGTGATTTAGTTTCGAACACCAGTTGTCTAATTTGACAAACCAGCTTCCTTAATTGGGACTGATGACACAATTTTTATTCTATTTTTTCTTCTTTAAAGTGTATTTTTAAAAACCCTTGATCACATTGTTTTTAATACAATACAAAAAATCCGCTAATTATTTTATTAAAAATTTCTTGCTATTTCTGTATGTTAAAAAATGATTAGGTGGTACAAATTCGACAAATTTGCAATACATTTTTTATAAAGACATCCAACCGAATTGCAGGATGTGCCAGAGGTATAGGGAATGCCTTAGCTAAGCACTTGGACAAGAAAGGATTCCATGTCTTCGCTAGTTGCCGGGACCCGAAGTCTCCTGGAGCCGAAGACTTGAGGAAAAGTTGCTCAAGTCGACTTCGGGTTTTCCAGTTGGACGTGGCAAATGACGAAAGCGTTCAAAAGGCAGTTCAGTTTGTGGAAGACAACTTGAGCACTTGTGGTAAGAGGAAAAATTGTTTAATGCGAATAAAAAATAAAACTCATAATGATTAACTGAATATTTTCGTAGTTACGTAGTAAATATTATTGATTTCTATATATTGGTCTCCAAAAGCAACACAGAACCTAGAAGTTTGCAGATTTTAAATTATATTAAGATATATTTCATTGTATAAGGGCATTTCAGAAAGCAAGGTAACAAGCCCTCAGGGAGGAAATCCTTATTCACGAATTCAAACAGACACACAGCTTAGTAAGCAAGTTGTAATATTACTTTTCTGCATATTCACCATGGTTTTCGAAGCATTTGTTCCATCGATACACCAGTGTATTGAAACCGGCATAGAAAAAATCAAATAACAAGGTCGTGGAACCACGTCAGAACCACTCACTGAGATCCCGCATTAATTCGGAAATAGCATCCTTCCAGGTGCTTCTTCAAATATCCGAAGAGATAAAATCACTTGGAGGTACTTTGGTAGGTAGAGGCACTTCACTTGGTACAAGATCCGGGCTGTAAGAGCGGTTTTAATGGGAGTTCCAATAATTCCTATTCAAAACGATATATCAAATAAACCGTAACTAAGGCATATGTTTTCGTGACATTATACTCGTTCTGCAATTGTCGATGTATTGTGACTGAGGGCGTTTTCTTCAGAGGCAAAAACCTTATTACACTTCTTACGTCAATCGCTGAGCACGTATCTGGCAAAGCCTCTATTTTTCTAACTGAAACTTTGGCGCGCTATCGCACAACTAGCTCCATCTATAGGCGGTGCTTGACTGCTGAAATCGTCTCAGTTGTCTAGACAGGCAATTCAATTCACACGAGGAATTTGTTACTTTACTTTTTGAAATACCCTTGTACCATGAGAATATATTCAGAGTTTTTACTGTATTTGTTGGATTAAAAAAGTTAGAGATTTGCACTTGTTGCTTTTAATGGGCCATGGAAACATACTAAACGGACTCATATTTGGATAATGAAAATGTTCCTATCCGGTCAGGATGTTAATAAGAAGATGCTTTCCCTTGGAATAGTTTTTAACACTTCTTGGTCGTCTGGTTTACGTTTTGAAAAATGTAGAAATATCTATTCTGACTTCGATGCCCATTTATGAGGAACACTGCCCTTTAAAAAATAACTGAATTTCATGAAAAATAATATGTTCTCATGTGGCATCCAAGGATATAGACTTACTTTATATTGGAATAACTGGGTACTCATGAGACTTCCAAAGAGAGAGACATACGTTATATCGGGAGAACTGGGTTCTCGTGTGACAAAGAATTAGATATATTTTATATTGGAATCACTCAGCTTTCATGTGACCTCCAAGGAGACAGGCTCATTAAATATTGAGTTCATTTAGTAATATAGCTGCTGCTCATGTCAATTCATAAAAAACACTGCGAAATTGCATAATATTCTCTTCTTTTTGCTACAAGAGAGAGACGTTGGCCTAAGGGTATGCCATCAAGCATCAGATAAAGTAAAGAACTTCTCACAAACAGTTAACTAAATGTGCGTTTTCTCTTGCTAATTTATGTAAACTGCGTAGTAATTTTAATTAAAAACCACCTCATGAATTGATGGTGAGAAAACTTTAAAATCATTTCCCTGAGAAGAAATACTGCATAGGCAATTAATATTTCTATTGGCAGAAGAAAACGCGAAATTGAAATAAGAGACGTTATCTAGCAGCATATATATAGCCTGTATCATTTTGTGTTCCAGTGTGATCACATGCTTGAATTGGATTTCTGCGTATTCATTCTGTATATCATTCCCTTTTGAATTACAGTCATATGCTATATTTTATATAATAAATTATTATATTTTACCTGAAATCTGTGCTTGTCCACACACAACCCCTGTGCATCTTATTTCGTTTAAAATCAAATATCCTTTCCTTATTTAGAGTTTTGGTTGAACCGAACACCTATTCATGCTCAAAAATATTTTCAATCTCAAAAATATATTTTAATCCAATGGTAAATTATTTGAAGCAATCAATATATGAATAAAATTATTTTTCTTCCTTTCTTTTTAAATATACTAGAACTATGGGCAATCATCAATAATGCTGGAATCCAGCAAGGATTCTTTTTAGAACTCAGCAGCATTCAGGACTTCAAGGACAGTCTGGAGGTGAACGCCCTTGGTCCTGCCAGAGTCACTAAAGCTTTCCTCCCTCTGCTCCGACAGTCCCGAGGACGAGTCATCAATATGTCGAGCGTAATAGGTTTGTCTTCTTCATTTCATTCCAGATCAACGATGACATGATATTTTTTTCAATCGCAAATATTCTCATTCCTCTAAAACCATCCTAATCTGAGATGGTTTAAGATGAAATATTTTGTGTGAAGTCTTTTACTGCAACCTTTAAATTAGTGAAAAACTTTAGCAACGGACTCCTAAACCTAATTCTAAGGCTGTACATTCATGGTCACCTCATCATGCAAATTTGGTCTCAACGTTCCAAAACTGATCGTCAGTGCGAAATTGCGATGAAGCGGTGCAGTCGAAAGTTTTGGAAATCTAATGCTGGACAATCACGGTCGGACCTTTAAATATCCTTTGGAGAGCGTCTCACCAGACCGTACCAGTTTACAGACCATCCATTTAGGTGGGCCATTCACAGAGGCTCCATGCAAGCGACACAACAGGTTACTTCAATCCTTTAGGGATACCGTGTCTATAACTCCTCCCGCTTTCTCGAGAGAGCGTCACTCCTCTCCCCTATTTTGTGGTTTTCGATTTTCTGAAAGAGGTCCGCTCTCCCTTACTCCAGATTGTATTTCAGTTTATGGCCCTGCGCGCTAAATGGTAAACGGGATAGGACGAAAATCCAAAACATTTCGATGACACCGCGCAAATTTTCGTTGGATTTTAACGTTGACGACTGAGTTTTTTTGCGAGACGCACCGCATGATGTGGAGCGGAGGGATCATGAATGTCCATGTTAACTTCGCTTGATATTCCATTTGGAGTGCTGGACCATAAAAGCTGAAATGTGACCGTGGGAGTGGGGGAGCGAGGCTCTATCACATAAGCGAAACCACTACGGAAGTCCCGTTTTGAAAGTGGGGAAGGAGTAGGCTCAAATGTTCTAGGGGATTGGAGTGCCAGTATGTGATGGGTTGCTTTTTTAGCGCTCCGGCAGCGAATGACCTACCTAAATGGATGAGCGAAAATTCTAATGGTGTACTAAGCCATTTCTGAGGTGTGGAGTGACTGTGAATGTCCCGCTTACTTTGCATTTATAGCCAGGCTTACAATATTATTAGCTAAATTTTAGAGGTTGGCGCAAGGTCCATCTTTACACTCTGGTTTAGGGAAAGTGAAATAGCGCTGGCATTAATCTAAGTCATGTCGAGAATTTCTCACTTAAAAGCTATGTATCAAACAGAATTGTATGAGTGTAACTATGTATGTTACAGAATTTAATGCATTTATTAGATAACTTGCAATATTTCAACTACATTTCGTAGGATTCTTATTTTTATATTCAGTGCTCTAGAGTTATGTCCTGAATTCTGAGCAGTGAGATGATGAAAAGTAAATATCACGCTGAAAAATGATAACTCATATATATTTTGATATAAAAAGGTAAATGGAATCTGTTGCAGTAAAACTGTTTGAAGTCGCCAACCTCTCAGCGGCAAAATTGTTTAGGACTGGATTTGTTAGTTTAGTCAACAAAAGAAAAGAAAAAATGGTGTAGTTTTGAAATTTGGAACAGTTGTTGGGGATAGCGTCCTAAATGACATAGGAAAGGCGCCAGCCGGTGGAGGCGGGGTGCGCGGGGTTTATAAATGGGGACTTTTTCAGTTTTTTGTAAATATCTCGAAGACTATGGGATGTAGCGAAAAACACTTAGTTACAAAATAAAAATTACATGAAATTCCCTACAAGAAAAGTCCTACATTTTTTGTAGCACCAATAGTTTAAAAGATACAGGGGGACTTAAAAGTGAATATTTCTAAAACTCCTTAGTGTAATGTTAAAATCAATTAAAAGTGCTGAAGCAACAACCCTAAGAAGAAACTCATGCCCAAATAATAATTAAATAAAGGTAGTATTGTATGTGTCGAGAGTAGTGGTGGTGTTCTGGCGGGGGTGACAAACCTATTTGGTGAGCAATCATGCTCCTTTGCTCCCCCAACATTCGTTCCCCTCCACAAGTCCCCTTCTACTCAGTCTTTTAGCTCTGTTAACACTCCAATTGAGTGTATTTATACATTATAAATTAATTCTGCATATCTATGATGATTTTAACTTAAAAACTGGCAACAAGTGTGACACATTTCAACAGGAACCTTTTCTTGCCAATGGAAGGACTAAGACGAGGCATGTTCATTTTACTAACACAGAAAATGGCTTCTAAGCAATTTAAATGAGTCGCCACAGGGGATGGTGATACTCATATTGTGAGATGTGGTTTCGAAGAAGCAACTTCTCACCCATTGTTGCTATAATATGCCTGCAAGAAAAAGTCTAATTTAAATTATTTTCGACAATAATGTTGAAAAAAACTTTCTTTTGTCCAAATCATCCTCCTTCTCCATGCATTCATTGGATGTGACACCACATCGGCTATTTATAGAGAAAGCAAAGCAACTATAGTTGCATTGTTCAAAAATTACTAAGCCAGGTGAAAAACATTGGTGACGTCTTTTAAAACCCCTCATCAACAACAGTTGCTATATCATAAGCAGGGGACAAGATGTCCGTCGCCATATACAAATACCTGCTAATAAACATTATTTGAATAACTAAAAGTATGCAGCATTTCTGAAATCATCAGCCAAGGTCAAATGTGATCTCTTTTCACTTCCTCCAACCAAAGGGTATGTGAATCATTTCTCTTTTAGCTATGTTCTTCTTGTAGTGGCACCTGCCATGGTATCTGTACTAATAGTACAAATAGCTTTAAAATTTAGCTATTTCAGCTAATTTATCAGAAAACTAACAAAAACACATTCATAAATTATAATACTTCTGATTTCAAACGAAGAATGGTTGAAATTAAACTGCCAGAGAAATCAAAAGTTTTTACGGAACAAAAGACAGTTCGAGGAATGATAATTGGTAATATTCTCTATAATCACAAGATATTGTACGAATTCTTCAGCATATTTTCCGCTATTCCGTATGCAGAACAATATCGTGAAGATATCATGGCAATACATTACAGCATCTTTTGCGAATAGGGTTGACATCAAAGCAAGCAAATTCTTGATAAAAATATTGCAACGCGAAGACAAGGCTGCAGAAAGAAGTCAAAACCTTCAGTTGCAAGACAGTGAAGAAAAAACAGCTAATAGATTTCCTCCTTCTGTTATGGGGCACATTTTAAGTTCTTTAATTCCATCTGATGAACATGAAAACATTGAGTATAAGCGATGTGAAACGAGAAACACAATTATAAATCAAGATTCTTCTTCAGCTTCGCAAGAACTGGTGTTTCTGATAGATCAGCAGAAATTATTATAAATGCAGCTTTAAAAGATATGGGAATAATTAGCAAAGACAATTCTTCTAAAACAGCCAAACGTAGTAAAATCAGAAGGTTAAGTATATAAAACCCTAGTAACTTGAAAAGGAAAAATGAGGGAAAACACTCTTCATCGGAGTATTGGAACTTTGACCGCTTAAAAGATAAGATTATGGCTAAGGAAGGAAAAAGGGTAGCTAGGAAGAACACAAGAGAGCAGCTTATTGTTTCAATTTCAGAATTAGGATCTATGTGTCTTGGCCATGTCGCTCCTATATCTGACGGTTCTCGTGATATTCAAAAAATCGTATTAATTTTTAAGAAAAAAGCTGATTGTTCCAAGTTGCAAGCTGTTGGTTGAGATGGTACAGGGGTTAATACATGTTCCGAAAATGGTATCATAAAACAGCTATAGCTTTCAATGGGATGTACTCTTTAATTGTTTGCTTGTTACATGCAAATGAATTACCATTGCAAACATTTGGGCTCCTAATCCTAAAGGATACTGTGGAAAAATTGAAAAAAAGTTAGAATCTTATGAAAAACGTCTATAATAAAATGTAAGAAGATAGAAATAACTTTGCCTGATCTTGCTCTTGATGAACTTAATACAGGTTAACGCTATCTCTAAAAATGTGTACCTGGATATTAAAATGAAATATTTCATTAAGCGTTTTACTAACGGATCCAGGAAAAATGAATCCTTTCAGGTGATTAACAATAGCAAATTTAATTTTGAGGTTATATGTTTCAATAAAAGAGATCCATTAGGGTGCTTGAAAGTTTCAACAGAAGTGTATTACTAGAGTACATCCATGAGCATGATTTGGTGTTAATACTCAGTCATATTGTCGGTATGGAGTCTCAACACTTTCGCAGCATAGTAAAAAAATCTCGATTTCTGCTTGAAGAGTTAATGAGTATAATAGATAAAACATTGCAGAGAACCTGAATATTTTGGCCATCCAGAAAATATTTTGGTGGCAATGTTAGCCGACAGACGAAAGCACAAACCTGAGGACAAAACCTGCTGAAATTGGAATTTTCCTTGGCATTTCCTTGTCGTTCAAAAGCAGTTTAGAGCTGCTTCAAATTAGTTACTGAATCATTATCTGCGGAGTGTGGCGGTACTGCACGAGATGGATCCATAAGATAAATAATAGCATCCAGAATCGCAAATAAACAACCAAAAGTCGAAATCTCCAAGTTCTATAAGGGCATTATTATAAATGTTAGGGAACAAACAAAGAGAAGAATGGTGGTGGAACTACATATGAAGCATCTCCATGTGGTGAGTTCAGGGTTGTTTACACGCAGAAAAAAGTGAAGAAGTATATGAAAAATTCATAAATTTTATTGATTTATATGGCAAATTGGCAGCTAAAGATTGCGTTATAGGAAGTTCAAATTTCAAACTGTCGATTACACTTCTACATAGGAACTTTTCTGCAGATAGGTTAAAACAGTTTTTAGTCTACAATATTGTAGAGTCTACAATATTGTCATGATATCCTTACGATACTGTTCAACATTAAGAATGGCGGAAAGCACCGTGAAGAATTCTTACAACATTCTTTGGTAATAGAGAATATTTCCAATTACTATTCTACGAATTGTCTTTTCATCCGTAAAAACTTTTTATTTCTCTGACAGTTTAACTTCAACCACTCTTGGTTTGAAATCAGAGCTATTAAAATTTATGAATGTGTTTTTGTTAGTTTCCTGAAAAATAAAGCAAAAAAGCTGAAATTTAAAGTTATTTGGGCAGTGAAAACTTGAATTTGATTTAAGTGAGATTTCGCATTATAAATAGGCTTTGTATATCCAGGAGTTCTCGAAAACAAAGCGAGAAACGTACCCTTCGACACCCGCGTATTGGTAAAAAGCTACTCTATTAATATCACACTCTAGGGGAAGTGTAATAAAGACAAAGGAAAGAAACATTATTTCAATAACTAAATTATTTTTAAAGACTTTAATAAGGTATTTCATATTACAGATAAGGATGAATATGAACAAATGATAGTTAAAGAAAGTTATTAACTGGAAAAAGATAGCTATTAAACATTAGATACGAAAAATATTATAATTACAAAGAAAATTAATTAAATAATTACCGTTTTGCCAATGCCATTTACATCAAAGAGCCCACGACTTATCCTCGGGCTAAAATATAGCCGCTTCTCCAGACACGTCTATTTTGTTTAATTGCCAGCCATCGTTTGAACATGATGTGAATATTGCTTGCTACTTAAAAAGAACACGACACCCACGAACATTCATACGCTTACCAGGTGTAAAGCACGCCATAGTTCAAGGACTTTTCTTATCTCTGATGAACGATGTATTTATTCAAATTAGAAGTATCTGCTCCGCGTTTTAAAAATATTACTGAGTGGCACTCAGAGGACTGCTTTACATCCAGGCAACACGCTAACATTTGAAGGACTTCGTTAACTCTGATTAGCGATCCATCTATCCATATTAAAAGTCAACTCTTCGGCTCTGAAAAGGAAATGCTGAGGACTAAGAGTAAAATTAAATTCTCTCTCTATATATATAGCCGCCAATTTGAAATGAAAATTTCTTTCATAAAAATAAAACTGAGATTTTCAACCATATACTTTTATTTTGCACATTTTCATACCGCTCTATATTCTGAATTATTCATCCTGCGCAAAAATTACGGAACTATTTTTGTAGGAAATTTAATGTTGTCTAATTTTACATTTAAGTTTTTTCCGCTAGAACTCATAGTTTTCGAGATATTTATGTAAAACTGAAAAAGCTCCCTTTATACCCCTGTTTCTCCCGCGCATTCCCCACCGACAACTAGCTCCAGCAACTGTGCGAAATTTCAAAACTACTAATTTTTTTTATTTTCCTTTCGTTGACTGGACTACGAGTAGAAGGGATCTTATGAAGGGGAATGGATGTGAGGAGAGGAGACGGGCACGATTGTTTTCGCCCCACCACCACCACCGCTACGTTCAAAATTACAATACTACCCTTGTATAATTATTATACATGTATTATACAAGGTTTACATTATTATATACACATGAGTCTTTTTACAGGTTGTTGATCCAACACTTTTATTTGATTTTTCTATTACAATAAGGAATTTTACAAATATTCTTTTTTAACCCTCCGAGCACCTAATTATTTTGATCTTTTAGCTTTTAAGTCAGTAAACTTAGCTTTAAAAATGAATGAACCAATATTTTTGTATTTAATTATATCTATGAAACCTTAAGAATACTTTACCCATGATTGTTTAAGAAAATATACATATAAATAAGGGCTATCTGCTTTTGAACCGAGCCTGATTAACGGAAAAAGACGTCTCCGCCGCTAAGAGGGTTAAATCCTCCTCAATCTTCTTAATGATTGATACTGAAAAAGATTTTGAACTTCTTCGTAGGAAGTTTCATGTAGTTTAATTTTGTAGTTAAGTGTTTTTCGCTAGAACCTATAATTTTCCATATTTTTAAGAAAACCTGAAAACTCCAAGTTTAAACCCCCCTGTATCCCCCGCACCTTCCACCGGCAGAGACTTTTAGTATGTCTTTTAGGGCACTATCCGCAACAACTGTGCCAAGTTTCAAAACTCACCTATTTATTTTGCAGTCGGCGATTTTCGGCCTTCGTTCACTGGGCAATATGGCCCACATGCATAATTCTAAAATAACCCCCAGTAACGAGCACTAGATCCTCTTCAAAAAGTAGCTGTCAGTGTCTGTTCGACTTCAATTAACCCAATGACTTCAATTAACACAACTTTTTATACAAGTAAAGAACACCTTTCTCATTATACCGAATTGAGATTTTGGTTAATTTTAATTTTTTTATAAATTTATAAAATATTTAATAAGACATAATGAAATTTTACCCTATTTTGACGCTTTGACATTCAAAATTGTAGAAAATATTTTTTGAGTTTCTTTGAAAAAGCTCATTTCAGAGTATAATGATAAAGGTGAACTTTACTTGTATAAAAAATTTCAAACCTGTATCTATTACGAATTTTGAGAAAAGGTACATCGAAGTGGCCAATTTAACATTTTTGGAATAAGGGTTACAACTCCCCTTAAATGTTATCGAAGTAATGAAAGAAGATGAAAACTAATTGGAAATGAATCAAGTGAAGAAAGTTTTGAAAGGCACTCAGGGATAAGGGGAAGCAAATTGTTTCAACATGCTGCCAGACTTAAAAATACTTTGCGGTAGCCAACATGTAATTTCTTTTGGGCAGTTATACGCCATCTGTGGTGTTCCTGAGAAGTTTTAACTGTTGTCGTGATTATGGCGAGATTTTCCACGAAACCGCACAGAGGTCTTAAGTCTTACCCATTTGTTTTTAGGATTCTCTTTACGTATCTTGAAACTCTTATTTACCATTTTAATGCACATTTATAATTTTCTTTGTTAGTTTCAATTGAATGTTCAATTTGTCTTCTAACTGCTTACAGAAACAAGAAAAATACCTTCTTCAAGCCCAACAAATATATTCTCTGAGCAAATCTACTATCAGAATCTATATCAGAAGCAAATCCACTAAGGTCAAACATAATTTTTTTGGCTAGGATGCACAGTATCCTCATTGAAGAGAGCAGGAATTGCATAGCAAAACTGGGAGGATAGCTTTGCAATCTGTCTTTGGGTTGGCGAGGGTTAGCTAGAAGAGGGCAGAGCCCGCTAGAGAGTACTCATATAAACTAATTTTCATAAATAGTAGAAAATATTGTTTCGAAAATCTTCCTGTGGGTCCGAGGTGAAAGGAGTCCATCAAGGTGGATAGTGGAGAATGAGGCTTTATTCACAAGTATTCCGGAAGATCCGAAGCACATGTCACAAGAGAAACAGTATGTGCACAAATTATCAGCACGAGCAAAGAGCAAATCACTAAAAATAACAGTTACAGCACTTTCAATAGCGTTCAGCTCCTATCAGTTTACCAGCTCGCATTGTGGACAGAACTCTAAAAAGATTATTTTCTCGTTTGGGCACATCGGTTTTTATACCTTTTCTTACACGGCGTGACGTCAAATAATCATCCAGAACAATCTCCGTTCCTAACAGAAATAGGACGATAATTCCTGTATTTTCCAGAACCTTCATTTTATCGCCAAGGACGGGAATCGTTGGATTCCATCCAATACGAATCCCTGTAAATGCATCTTTCCAACCATAAGAATGACATGGCAGGGAAGAATTATTACAGTTTTGTAACAATATTGAATTTCATTTCTTGTCGATAATTAATTATAAATCGTTTTTTTAGGTCGATTAGCTGTTCCTATGACTGGACCCTATTGTATGAGCAAATTTGCTTGCGATGGTTTTAGTGAGTCTCTCCGGTATGATCTGGATATGTGGGGAGTGAAAATAATTTCCATTGAACCTGAGTTTTTTGAGTAAGTAAAAAATGTTAATACAATGCAACATAGTTAATTCGGAACGTTTTTAAATCGAATCCGTGCGTAATTTTTCTCGGGTTCCACAAACTTCTCGTTAAGATAATGCTAAAATATAGCCTAAAATTAGATTTTATTATGTTTTTTTCGAGAAAACAGGAAATTGTAAAAATATCTTTCTCATTCTGATTTGGTTTTTGTTAGATGAATAGATGCATACCTTGTGTCCTCAGTGATCGTCAGCGAATAATTTTTAAGGCTCTTCCTTCACTCGAAGACTTAGTTAATGTGCAAAGAATTCGATAAAAAAGCATTAAAAATTCCTCACTTTTTAAAATAACTTAATATTTTAGATGTGAATTGTGTATTCATTACTTTTGAACTTTTATTGCACAATTATTGCAAAAAATAGAGTATTAACCGCTTAACTTACTAGCCCGAGAATACTCGTGCATCGAATTATCGAAATTTTAGTCTTATAAACTAAAATTGATTCATTAATGACCTTCATAATTTGACACAAAAAATATGTAGGATCCATAAACATCTTAAGTATCCTATACCTTCTTAGATGAATGAAAACGACAGCCCCTTTCCAAAACAGGAGGGGTCATCTTATTAGATAGCAAAGAAAATTATTAAGTTAAGTGGTTAAAATAACGTATCGAACCACTAGATGAGCTATTCCGAACCTTAATTTCCTCCTGTACCCTTTGATCTTCTTACTTTTGAGCATTCATTAATGTCGTATCCTCCCCCCGAAACATCCCTTCGCTGAAAGAAGTTTTTTACAGTAATGTTAATTGCTTATGTTATTTTAAGAGTCAAATGTCTAGAATTAACTTAATAACATTTGTGGGATTTATTTTTTATTTTACTTTTTATTCCATTTGTGATAATATTGTTGGTTCCACGTCCTAACAAATGAAAACAGCATCGAAATAATTTAGCATTAACTTGTGGTGAAAGTTAAAAATTACTCACCTTGGTGATCGGTTACTTAAATGGGAGTCAGTTTCAGTACAGTGCTTGATCTTGCTTCCAGAAACCGAGTTTTATAAAATAAGGTTCAAATGAAGACATGTCTTGATATAATGTCATGTCTGGAGCTGCTTCGAGCTTTCTGCAATGTTTGTTATTACTATACGCATAAGATTAGTATTTCTTTCCACAAGTTCTCTGTTTTAGAAAGGTTTAAATATTTTATTGCTTTCATACTGAATTCTAGGGCCGCGGTGGCCTAGTGGTAAGGTCTCGACCTCGGGACCGGAGGGTCGCAGGTTCGAAACCCGATTCCACTGAAGATCCGCCGTGTATGGGGCCTGCTGCACGCTAAATCATACGTAGTGGCCAAACGTCCTCCCGTTGGTGTGGCGCGGAAGTTTGGAGAGGGGGGTGCCAGCTCAGGTGTCGTCCTCGTCATCTGACCGCGGTTCAAAATTACGAGGTCCGTCCCTAAATAGCCCTCGTGTTGCTTCAAAACGGGACGTTAATATAACCTAACCTAACCTAATCATACTGAATTCTTGGTATTCTTACACTACTATGCTACCTTTTCTATTCAGTAGTAGGCTTTCGGACTTACATAACTGACCTTTCTCACGACTTGGGAAACAAAATTCTATAACTTAAAAAAAAATCAACCCCTTATCTTTTGTGTTTTCTACCAGTACCAGAACAGAACGCCGTCTCATACCCCGTAACCGTGATCAGACCGGTCACTGAACGGTTTGATGGGCAAGACATGGGAATTTTATTTGAGAAAAACAAAATAAACAAGAAGAAGGAAATACATACACTATGTACAGCACAGGCATTTTCACTTTTACACAATTAATTCGTAATAGTCTTCTTTTCTTTAGATGTTGTTATACCTTTCTTCTATTTGAAGGGGGAATGTCCGGTAATTCAGCTCGCTGGAACGTTGAAGGCTAGGGAGGCCGGAAAAGATCTCTGTTTTCGCTAATGAATTTGATAATCACAAGAATTTTATGCCTAGAGACGAGGTTATTGGCGACCCTTTTCAGCCATTCTTGTTCGAAGTTTGGCGCTGGCTTCCTCATATGCCAAGACACTGTATAAATACACTCCGTGGCATAGTGAAATGCCGTGCCAGTTCCACCACAACTACAGTAATCGCTGTCAGACAGGTGAAACCTTTTGAGGTAGGCAGGGAAAGGTCCATGTTGAGAGAAGAAGATAACATCCTCTCTAATCCAGTTAGTGGGACGGAGACTAACTGAGGGCATGATGTTAAAGATTTTCCTGCCTGTATCGCCATTCTTCCATAAGGTTTGCCACTCCTCAAGCATTCTCTTCCGGAGGAGGCCTTATATTTGCGGTTTAGGAAGCTTAGTATGTGAATAGGGTTGCCCATGTTGTGTTTCATCTTTTGCCAGTTGATCTGCTCTTTCATTGCCTATATTGCCTGCATGCGTTTTAACCCAAGAGACTTTTATTCTTGGATTTGTAAGGAGGATTTTGAAAATTTTTCTTCCTGTTTCGTTTGTGGTCATTGAATTGGAAGATGCCATGATACTTGCTCTATTGTCTACTTGCATTTTAGAGGTATTGTGGTTTGGCAGATGAGATGCGTATATTACTGCTTCGTGAAGTGCAGTGAGTTCAGCTTGAAATACGGTGTTGTTGAGTTTAGAAGACCACTGGTAGGCCCAGATGTCATTGGTCAAGACGCAGAAGGCAGCTTTAACTCCGTGTTCGGTTTTCGAGCCATCTGTGAAAATATTTATAATGTCTTTTCGGGCTATATATGCTTCTCCGTCTTCAAAAGAGATTTGGTTCGGTTTGAGATGCTCTGAAGGATGAGTGGATCAGCCTGTTGCCTTCATCTCCAGATCTTGCGGTTGGATATCTGTAATGACAGGGGAAAGAGGGATTCTTAGGCGATAAATTGATGTAAACCTGGCTTTGAACTATAATTGCATGTGTAGAGGTGGGATGCCGAGTACAGTTTGTAACGCAGTCGATAAGTTGGTGCGATAAAATCCCGATATATGGAGTAGGAATGGTCTTTGAATCGAAAAAGATTTCCTCTTCATTTTGAATGTTGGATTTAGACACCAAGCTGAATATCCGTGGGCCAGCATTCTCTCAATAACCGTTTTATAGAGAGTCCATCTGTGTATCTGAGAGATTACCCAATTTCCACCTGCGATTCTCTTGAGGTTTTGCTGCATTTTGATGGCTTTCTCTCCTTGCTTATTAATGTGCTCCAGCCAGTTGAGTCGATCATCGAGGTGTATCCCTAGGTACTTAAAAGATTTAACTCTATTTATTTTATACCCGTTCCATGCAATCTTGGGACTTCTTACGATTTTGTTGAATGAGATATAATTTGTTTTTTCTGTTGAAATGGCAAGTTCATTTTCTGAGCACCAGGAGCTGAATTGGGTTATTGCACTTTGCGTGTCTTCTATAAGGCTTTTATTTGTATCCGCTTCAATGACCAGCACAGAATCATCTGCGAAGGCTTGTATATGAACGTTATCTGGCCAGACTTGATTGAGTATTTCGTTGGCTACGAGGTTCCACAGGGCCGGGCCACTGCACGAACTTTGAGGGCAGTCTCGTTTTTGATCCTTTGTGTCCCTACCTTGTGGGGTCAGTAGTGTTTGCCAGTACCAGCATTACTTTTACGTACGTCTAAGTGGTCCGCCGCATACCCACAGGTGTACACGTGCTACTGATTGAGAATATTTACTCTAGATGAACGCTGTCATAGCTTAAAACGTCAGTCAGCGCAGTGGGTGGGCAGTTTTCTTCAATTATTTTGATGAACCTACATTTTAATGATACGGTGTAATTGTGCAGAATTGACACCTGTAGGCTTTGAAAACCCACACGCAACAAGGCAACACTGTGTGTAATAACACTTCAGCTTCTACGTTTGAGCTGGCATTGTGGGAGATTGATTTTTCGTGCGTATCGTATCTCCTAACAACACGAAACTGTGGGCGAACCTATCAGATATTCTTGGAGAAGGTGTTTCCAGTTGGTAGATAGGTTGGATGTAATGATGAAAGAGATATATGTGGTCATACTGTGCCAAATATATGGTAGAAATTTAAAAAAAAAGATCAGATCTTAATAAAACTAGGGGAATGAAACGCAATTAACAGCTTGAATAAAATTGTTGTAAAATTAACAAAAAACAAAATGTAAGGTAAACAATTTGAAGAGATTCAATCGTAAAACATCAAAAGCAAACAATGCAAAATTTGGACAATAGCCTTAAAAGTTTCAGGTATTTTAAAAACAAGAATAAAAAGAACTAATCATTTATGATCTCTTGTAGGAGTTAAAATTTTCTTTATTGTGCTACGATAGCGAGATATTAGAGAGACTTACTTAAATATAAGAGACATTTGCATTTTTGGACTGGATGAACACTTTCCTGAGGCGTATCCTATATGTCTCCAATTATTTCAGTAACATCGTAAGTGATGATGTCGTTACTAAGATGGTTTGATATCGCATGTAGCTACCATTGTGTGCGCTACCAAAGTTCCGGCAGGTATTCGCTGCAACATCTGATGTACAGTTCTTTGTGACTACTTCACGGTCACAGTGGCCCCCTATAGTAATTGTACGTTATATTTAAGACCACACTAAGGACTTATCTGTATAAGACTAACTTTCTTGTAAATTACTCAAAGTTTGTTCTAAATCACCCTGAGTTGAAGCAACAATTTTGTTCTCGTGTGCCAATAAACCCTATAAATATCTGCATGCGTTTGATTTCTGTACTGTACTTGAAATTCCTATAACTGCATCAGCTGCGCTATACACTGTATAGTGTAGAGAATGCAGTTATTGGTATTTCAAGTACTTTTTATTTATAACCATACCATGCATTTTCGACTCGGTGTCTTTTTTTTTGTCCTGGGTAATTTGCGACAATTTCCTTTCGTTATAACCATACTACTTGATCCTTTCTTTTGTCTTGGCGAATATGCGCCAATTTAGTGCCGAAAATATTGGTATAGTTGTAACTGAAAAGATCCGTACTTCATTTTGCATTAGTCTTTGAGGCTTTTCTATGGCGCATGGAGTCGAGGCTGTCTTTGAATGAGAGATTATACTTACGTTCAACATAACAATAAAACATAGAAAGACTTAATGATACCTAATGCTTGTATGCTTGATTTTGATTGCTCTTTTAATTGAATACACTGCATAACATTAAAATTCCCGAGTGAATTACAGGGCTTAAATATTATTCACGTAAGATCAATGAGGACACTAGGATTTAAGTTTAATGAAGAAACTAGTTTTTATTGTTAACAAAAAAAATTCAGAAATAAAACACTGTTTTACAAATTTTTGTTTGATCCCGAATGGACCAAAATAGATTCGAATTATAGACTATATTTTAATAGGAAATTCAAGGGATCAGAGAAAAAATTCGAATTACAAAAAATTACGAACTAAATTCTTTAGAAATAATTAAATTAAATTAAATTATTTAAAGATAATGTGTACTAATGCAGTTACAATGCTGCATGGTACAAACGGAACATAAAACAAGCAAAGAATAAAAGTTGAAATCTCTAAAAACATTAAAAGTCATATTAAGACAAATTAGAAATATGAAAACTCTTAATCTTTAAAGAAAAAATTAAATATATCAAGGTCTTCAGAAGATTTGTTAATTTTTTTGTTTGATGCAACGAGAAATTATCAATATAATTAAATCTTTGATTTGATCAAAATGCTGGGAGCTTTAAAACAATTAATTTGATTCATTCTTTAAATCAATGACTTTAAAAAACACCCAGGTCACATTTGAGATATATTAATCCTACGAGGTAATTTTTTTTACCTGGTTGATTTTATACACCATTATGCGACTCTATTTCATTCTTGCCATTTCTTCACTCATTATGTAAATATCCTTTCAGAATGTGAAAACAGCATGAAAGCCCTTTATAAAAAAATTCATTCTCTTGGTTTCTATAATAAACCATTTAATTAACATTTACAGACTCATTATCAAATATGCGGTTGTTTCTAAAAAGTTTGGATGATACCACAAAATTCTGCTGTTCAAAAATTTCTGCTCTACACGAAATTAGAAAAAATATACGCATGTTAAACATGTTAGTTCACTCAGTTTATAAGTAAAATCGTAAATATTGTTAATATTTTTGAGTAATGATCATGATGGAAATTTTGGTATAAAACGAGGGGTGATGAAAAAGTATCAAGACTGGTACCCTGCACTCAAAACTAAAATTCAGGAGAGCGAAGACGCTTGGCAGAAGGTGTCCTTGCATCCTTCCACGCATGCTCCAAAAATCAAAAGGCCATAGCTCCCGCCACTTCTTTTCAGTAGAGCTTTAAAAAAAATATGTACTTTGCTTTCGTTGCATTTGTTATGTCAGAGAAAGTTGAGTTGAAAGCTGCGCTCCATCTCTTTGAATTTTCGACCTACTTTCATAGCTTAACCCTACGATTCATCCTCTATTATAATAATTTAAAAACTGTTTTCCTCATTTTCAGCATATTCAAGGAGATCGAGCGATAGCCGGTCTTCTTTTTAGTCTGTATATTCAAATGTTAAGTCAGAATGGACTAAACTGAATCATAGATGATGATGCACTCTTCAGATAACTCACGAATAGAGATTCGATTATTTTCACGCACAGATGAAAACTCATCGTGGATGTTTTGTCATTTGTCAGTGTTTTGGAATTCACCATTCTCGACATATTCACAGCCATCTTGGAATTGTTAAAAAACTCATAAACTCCTGTGCGGCTCTTGCACTCTTCCCCATAAATCCTCTGCAACTTTGCATAAGTCTCACCACAAATATCGCCAAGCTTTCCGAAAAATTTGATGTAGATTCTCTGCTGAACTTTCTCTGCCATAAAATATACGACGACAGCACAGCACACAAATTTTTCAATCCTCTACAGTACAGAAATAACGAGAGCGATGAACTTGTAACTTTCATCTCCTGCGTAGGAAATTTTAAAGTCAATATCTACCAAGCGTTATTTTTCATATTGTTTATTCACATCTGGAGTACTCAAATCCATACCAGAAAATGAATTCCATAATTTTTTATGAGTATGAGTTTCGTTTCTTAATGAAAAGGTAAAAAAATTTTAACATAATATATCTTTATTATAGGACAGATATGACTACAGAGATGGGCTTAAGCGAGCGCGTTGATGTTATGTGTGCTAAAATCGATGAAGATGTTCGAAAAGACTATGGTGAAGAATTCCTCAAAGCATTCAAGCACATGATAACTACTATTTTTCCACCATCGCCAAACATGCAAAAACTTGTTGAAGCAATCGAATGTGCCGTCAGTCTTAAACATCCTGGTGCTGTATACAAAGTATGCAGAAATGTTGGTGTGAGAGCCCTTTTAACTGTCTGGGATGTACTTCCTGAGGAGCTCAAGGTTTTTATTTTCAGGATAGTTTCCACCTTGTTTGGCCTACCCAAACTTGGACAAACGAAAAAAAGTTCGTGAAATATTGTATTTTAAGTCATATAAGAAAAGTGGCATCTAAACTCATTGGAAGCCATTTCTAATGTCTGATTTCATGCATGATTCATAAATAAAACGACAGCGAGTTTTAAATATTTTGTTTGCTGATGAAAAAAGATAAATATTTAATCATTCCTTGTGTCTGGCTTCATTATCTTTCCTCATAGCTTACGAAATCTATGGTATATTTAAAAGAAAATTTACAACTTTGAAATGATATAACTTTTGAATCATTCCAGAAAGTTTTTTTTTCGTTTAAAGTAACGTGGGAAAGTTATTTAATGGATGATGTTTTTAAAGTGAGAACCTTCAGAAATACTTAAGACAACAATGCCATCTAGTCAAGAAGTTTTAAGGTACAGATTCAAGTGTTTCGTTTTTTATTCTTGAAAATTTCGAGGAAATTTTAGAAACTAATAAGACCTTTCGGCGTCTTTCTTGTGAATCTTTCATGTGTTCCTAAGGGCAGAATCACACGGATTAATATCTGGAGAATGAGATGCCCAATACAACTCCCGAGGATAAAAATATGGTATTGACAGGAGGTAACTCATGTTCCAAGGTCACTGTTTATGACGTAGATTGGTTTTAGAATGTCGAAGATCTCATCCCTAGAAATAAAGTTGTAAAATACAATTTTTAACAATAGAAACTCGATCTTTAGCTGAATGTAACAGAAAAATTTCATTTTATGCCCTATCTTATTGCGCTCATTTTTAGAGACATTTAGTGAGCCTGTGACTAGTTATTTAATTTCAAATTTGTTGGTAAATTAAAACTTATATTGCATTAAGTAGCAATATTTTGCTTCTCCAGCAGAGTACTACTACGTTCAAAAAGTTCCGAACCTTTCATATTATTTTCCAAATTTAATGATCTATGCCATTATCTCAGAAAAAGCAAAGAGAGGTATGTAATCGACTAGTCAGAACAGGTTTCATCATGTTCAAATGCGTTCAGCGCATGCACATAGCTCGTGATTACAAGATTCAAAACTTCTCATCACGGGGACGGCTAAGTCATGGCTTCAAGTGCTACGATTTTAGAGTTCAGAAGAAGTGCTGCGATGAAGACACTGGAGGAGGTGGCAAAAATCAATCACATATACATCTTTGCATGAACGATCAAAATATGCAAATCTGCACAGGGTAGTTATTTCCAAGGAAACGTCAAATTAACAGGTTCTATTTCTATTCATTCTTTCGTAATAAAATAAGTTCCAGAACTTTCTGAACGTATAGGTATATGCAGAATCAAAGTATTTTTTAATAGTAAATAGTGTATGCAAAGTATTTCAATATGTATACACTATTTGTTATTATTATTTATTTCATTGTGTGCATAATAATTTATTATGCAATTATAAGTGATCAAATTCACTATAAAAAAAGTTTATTCTATTATTTCCATAATAAATGGCATCTCGTGTGATATAATTATAAAGGCGCTACAACCTTTAATTTTTTATTGCGCAATGATGCATATTTGCACCACTCTTGTCCGTTGAAATCATTGCAATCCTATATAACCTGTCCCGACTCACAAAATACGCCTCGGAATATATTTTATTCTTCTCAATGCAGAGAAGCAGAGTTCAAGCTGTGACGTATAAACAGGAATTGCCGAGTAAAAAAGTTATTAATTTATTCTGCTACATCAATTTAGAGGTGGGCTATGAATTTTTAATGTATATACAATTATTGATAGATTTTGAGAAGCTCTTTTCTTTACTTTTCTAACACGACTTTAAGTAAGATCTTATAGAATAATAATACTATCGAGGAAATTTTGAAAGTGCCTTCTGCCAGATTCCTCAATATTTATGAGAAATAATTATCCAAGAAATCATTTTGACTACAAATATTTCATTTAAATTTAAGTACAATAAAGAACTTGTAAAGTAAAATTCTTTTTTTAATCGATAATTACCCTGCATTTTCATATTGTTACGAAGATGTAAAGTTGTTTCCCTGACATTCTAATCTTATTGCAAGAAAGACAGGATCACAGAGGTTTTACTGGAAGCCAGGCCAATGAACCCGACCTTGGCAACCATTTTGGCGAAAAACAAAGCTTCTATCAATTCATGAATTGCGATTTTACCTCTGCTCGGGACGGAAATATGAAGAATCTTTGAGAGAAGTCTATGTGACGTCAAATCCTGTCGGAAAAGATATAAATGCCGAGAGCTTATCGAGTGAATCAATCAGTTGGAGTTTTGTCCACACTGCAAGATGGTGAGATAATATACGCTAGTCGTTATTGAAAGTGCTGTGACTAATTTTTATGAGTTATCTGCTTGTGTCGTTAAGTGCTATTTAATTTTCTTGCAGGCACTACGTGTGTTTCTGGAATATTCGTGGAATAAAGAGCTTTTTTTTCATTATCTTGCTTGTAGGACAGCATTCATGTACACCAATCAGGCGATTTTTGCAACAATATTCATTTTCAGATACTCTACTAACGAAAATTTTTACGGCATTGGAAAAAAAATAACGTCCCATTTCTAAAGTCTCTGACATGAGACTGCGATTTTTACAGTCTTCTATTGAAGCGAAAGCAATTGTAGAAAAAAATCTCTCTGTCTCTGTGCATATATAAAATAATACTATGCAAAATATGCTGGGAAACCAATTCTCTATTGCAGTTTTCCCCTGCTTTTCTCCTGAAGATTGAAAGTGCTGAAATGTAAATAGCGTCAGATCGGTGATGTAATAAAGTATCGTACAAAATTAATAAATTAGTTATTTAATTTATTCACTAAAATAGTTACGGTTGCCTCAATTCTGCATTCTTATACACAGGCCAACCCCTACGTATAGTATTCTTTAAGTATGAGTTTTATTCGAAAATTATGTTTGGAAATATAATAGATCCTGCAATCGATGGATGATGCTAATCTGTCTATGTGGTCTGCAACGACTGAAGAATGCGTCATAACAGAAAAGTTCGTATAGTGAAACGCTGACACGTGTAAATCTTGCTGAAAATGTGTTTAAGACTATAGAAGGTCCCACCGACTGTGAAATTCGTTTTGCAATTCGGTTTTCGAATGTCAGGAATATGCGACCGTGCGAAATCCATAGACAAATCTGTGATATGTACGGCGATACAGTTATGAGTGAGGGAATAGTGATGGTGTCATTTTATTGCACGACTATTTACATTCCGCACATGTGACTCAACAGTTCGAGTCCTTTGCTTGGGAACAAGTGATTCACCCGCCGAATAACATTGACCTGGCCCGAAGTGATTTTCACATATTCTTGCACTTCAAGCGATTTTTGAGTGGCCAGCGTTTTGATGATTCTCAAAGAGTGAAAGATGCCGTAACATCCTGGTTAACCTCACAGGCGGCCACTATCTATGATGCTGGCATACAGAACTTTGTTTCTCGATACGCCAGGTGCCTTAATGTGCTTGGTGACTACTTCGAAAAGTAGAGTAATGTTTGTAAATCGCTATTAAATATGCAGGGTCAGTTGGGGTTATTGGGGACGAATTTTACAGACTTCCTCATTTCTTTTTCTCTTTAAAAGGGTAGTATGTGATGGAGGAAAGGTCTATATTTTTTGAGAGTGCATAAACATATTCTGCAGGGTTCATTAAACAATGCCTCCTTTCTAAAATAATTTATTAATAAATCAACCTCACTTTTGAGAGTTCTTATTTTACCCCAATTGGGAACACGTATTTCGGCTTCTGTTTACAGTTACGAATTGATTTGAAAAGAATACATTTGAAATTATTAGAAACTACTGCATATTGCCTCAAAATGAATTTAACTGCATTTTCCCAATTATCACAAAATACTGTTTTCTGAATGCTTTTCAGCAAAAATATCTTCTATTTGATGGAATATCTCATATAAAAAATTATACTTACTTTCTACCTTCAATTTGGTGTAATTTATAATTATTGTAACTCAAATTTTGTCGGGAAAAGTTGGGAAATGAATCTTTATAGAAACTGAAATATTTGAATATTATGACAAAATAGAAGGGAATAGGTAAGACTTAAAAATCACAGCTAAAGATTAGTAGAGTTCAATTTAGTATTAGTGTAGTATTGTCTGCTACAAGAAATGTTCTTTTTTTCCTTCTGCGTTTCCTTGGTCCAAGATTGTCCAGTGCCTACGTGCAGGAGGTCAGTTAAAGGTCACTTTCTCACCATATTACGAGCGGGGGAGGCTATGAGGTCACTCTGAAATAGCGCCTGATAACAAGCTTGTCCAATCAGGCGTTGTTGTTTTTTTCGGTGACGCAAGGCCTGAGTGTGAAGAGGGGCCTAATCCCTTCACTTGAAAAACGATGATTCGAGAATCGAGACGCGCTGCTGGATGATTTTTTTTGGAAAAAAGAAAAAAATGGCGCTCATCCTTCGTTCTGGTGCGGACTTTTCGAATTGCATCTGCTGAGTTTTTTTGCCCAAAATAAGGTGTACATGAATGCCCGGTTCGTGTAATGTCCCCCCTTCTGGATTGTAGAAGAAGGAGCGGACTTGTATCATGGATAAAAATTGATGAAGGAGGAAACCAAACAGATAAGACCTTTTAATTTATCAGTATATTTTTTTATGTATTTCATGGCGGACTACAGTTTTTGCATACAATTCTTACCCCCTTTCCATGAAAAAAAAGAGAGGAAACTTCAGGACTATACTGTAAAGATTTCTCGGACTTTTGGAGTTCCTAGGTTAATGACATCAAGTTTTTTTTTCGCGAATGTTGATCAAGATTATAGTTTAATAAAAAGGGGCCCCCTGCTAATATATAGCCTAGAGATTAAGTTAATGTCAGATATTGTTTTTGTGTATTAATATAAATAAATCTTTTAGTTGCCTTTTTTCAGGAGTAATTCTTTTTTGTATTCATATCTGACATTGTTAACTTTTCATTTTTTTTATATTTATGCGTGATATCTTTCCTTTTTTTTATTTTTAGTAAAAGGGATACTTGAAATATATACGTACAAACTAATTTAGCAAATGCCATTTTTTTAATCTAATGAACTGCAGTTTTATATATTTAAGTGTTTATATATTATATTATATAATATCAAGCTAACAATTTGTGTGTTTAAATATCAAGTTAGCAATTTAACAATTATATATATTTAAGTAATCAATCCACCAAGTGAATCACATAACAATTTGAGTATATGTGGTATTATATTATATATATTATCAAATTAACTATATAATAGTATTCTTCAAAACAACAATTGGTGCATTGGATTTATGCTTTTATATAACAATTTATAAAGTAAACCACTTAACAATTAGAAAGTAGATTTTCCTCTTGAAATCGAACTTTATCCCTTTGAAGGGCTCAAAAATTTCAGCTGAATGCTTTGAAAACGTCTCCTGTGTAGCTAAATGGTGAACGCAAATTTGTCGAAAAATAACTCATGGGCTGTTTGAAAACCGGTCAGGGTAAGTTTTCCTTCCCCCGTCCTAATGTTCAGGAGAACAGCAGGGGTTAATCTTCCCCACTGTCCCGTCTGAACAAGAGGGACAGGGCCATTCAGAGTCATAAATCAGTCTGGTTAGAGTAATTGCTATCTTGTGGCTTTTCAACTAAGAACTCTCCGATTTGAAAACGGTTCCCTTTCAGTCTGAAGCTTTTAGAGAGTGTAGAATTTTTTCATATTCCTATTTTCAAAAAGTATAGAGAAAATTTGTTTCATAAATGATTTCGATAAATATCACTCATCTAAATGCATTTCGAAAACAATCATTCTTTCTGCTTTCAAAGAATTTTACTACAGTTTCTTTTTCTTTTTTTTTAGTATTAAACTTTTACTAACAGATTTAGTATATTTTTCTGATTAAAATATATTATAATTTTTTAAAATTTTATTACTTAATAATACGATAGTAATACAAATTCTGCATTCAATTAGAGAATGTAAAATGAATTCGTTGTCCCCAATAATTAAATAAAAAGTTTGTATAATTGTCTGTTTCAAGAAGATTCGTGTTTTTGATTTCATTTTTAAACTTTTAAAATATTGAGAAAACAGCCTTTCGCCAATGGTAGATAAAACACCATATATTACATTTGAAAGAAAAAAAAATCTTCCGAAATAATCAAGGAATATGCGAAATAAGATTTTTAAACTAAATTTAACACTAAAATAAGAAAATATGTTAAAAATTCCGCGTACATACGCAACTAGTTTTTGATCAAAATTAATATATTCTTTTTTAATGTTTAAATATTTCCAGTAACAGTTTCTTATTTTATTTATAGACTTGGTGCGAATTTCAGTAAAATTAGTTGATATATCTGTTGCTACTCGAGACCCAAAACATTTTCGAAAGTCCATTCAGAATTCATATCAATCGAAACACAAATTTTTATTGATGAAATAATATATGAAGACAAATATTTGTGATTTTCCCCAAATTACAAAATGCTTCAAATCGTTTACAACGTTCATAATTGATTTTGCTTGCTGAGCAAAATACTTACGTGCATTTTTGAAAAAATAGAACGTTTTGTCGGGAGCATATAAAGGTTTTTTTAATCACAAATTTTTGCTCCGCATATTTTTTGTTTATCCCTTTCAGGAGTGACGGTTTCGCTTCTAAAAAACGATTTTAAGAATTTATTTTCATAGGCAACCTCTCGCTTTTTCGTGATTCGATTTTCCAAACTAGTTTTCTAATGTCCAATAAAATACAGTTAATTTGGGTGGGAATTGCAATTTTCTTTTCTCATGGATTTATACGCGAATAAACTTTTCTTTCTGAAAGAAAAAAGATTTGCCTCCTTTTCAATCAACTTCATAAAAATAAGACTGTGCATCCAGTTAAAGCTTAGTAAAACGTTTTCCTGCTTACTGTTTTTCTCCCAAAATTGGGAAAATAAAAGACATAAGAGGGGAAGTTTGTTAGTTATTTCACTTTATTCAACTTGTTTCATTGTTTAACCACCGCGTGCTTAGAGCCAAAATGTCCGAAACTCCTTTTCTTTTGAAGAGGTTATGTGTCATGTTTCTTAGAACTGATGTCATTTATCTGTTTCAATGGTTTTAGCTATATATTTCCCATTTTGAAAGCAGGTTGCAAAGAATTAAGAATAATCCTCTTTTTTTCACAAAAGTGATCAATCAGTGATAGTCGTCTCTCAACGGTGTGCTTTACTGTCGTATGTGTAGTTCCAACAAAGGTCAAGGTACATCAAGGTAGGCTCTACAAACAAAGTAAACATCTTAACAATAGAGGGGAACAACAATAGTAGATAGATGGCCCCTTGTGTAGTGTGGCAACATTCCGTCACACTTTGAGTTCAGACAATTTTTCACAAATGAATGCATTTTTCTATCAATAGATCACATGTTTACCATATGGCTAGAAGAGTGCGCAATCATTAGAGGCTATTTCAGTACCCAATGTTGTTTCTCGTCATAAAAGTACACATTTTTACAAACAGAACACAGAACCTTCATTCTGTGAGGCGTCTTTCTCTAAGGCAGTTGAACTTGTATGAGCAGCTTTCTTAATTCTTATTCTTAGAAATTTCATTCCAAACGTACTTAAGTTTTTTTGTCAAAAATTTTCTTTTCGAAAGGTCTGGAAACTCGAGGGAAGAGCATTACGCAGGGAACTCGAGTAGACCTTATTAATATTTTCCTATTTGAACAAGTGCTGATTGCATTAGTAAAATATGAAAAAGCATTTTCTGATTCCTTTTAATATACTAGTGAAATCTACAGTTGAATTGCTCCGACAAAAGTGTTTTAACATTATATTTATCACAAGGCTATTGAACTTGGCATGGATTCCAGTTCAGACTATTCTGACTGCGAGGATTTAATTTCAGCTTCTGAAGATGATTATTCTTCATCGGAGAGTGAATCTGACGATGATACTTTAAATTCAGCTCGTAATTGGTGTCCTATCGACATACATGCATCTACACCTGCTCCTCCAAATTTTCAATTTACTTCAACTCCTGGAATCAATCCCTCGACAAAAATTTTGCTTGGAAACACAGATGATCCAATGATGTTTTTTAGCATATTTTTTGATGAGAAAATTATGAGTTTCATCGTGGAGGAAACAAATAGATATGCGGAAGATTTTTTCAAGAAGTCCGATCTGACACCATCATCAAGAGCATTAAATTGGAAAAATACGGACATCAAAGAACTAAATTTATTCCTTGGTTTACTTTTACTTCAAGGAATGGTGTCAAAATCTGTAGAAGCATGGTACTGGAGTAAAAGACCGATTTTAAGCACTCCTTTTTTTGGGCAAATTATGAGTGAGAAAAGATATGGCTTGTTAATGAAATTTCTGCATTTTAAGAATTCGGATAAATTTGATAAAAAAACGCATCCAAATCCAAAGTTAAGAAAAATTTTTGATATTCATGAAATGCTGGTTCAGAAATTTAAATCCGCTTATACACCTAACCAATCCGTGGCAATAGACGAATCTTTAGTTGCTTTCAAAGGCTTGCTTGGATGGAAACAATATATTCCGACGAAAAGGGCAAGATTTGGATTAAAATTCTTCCAACTTTGTGAATCGGAGAGCGGTTATATTTGGAACTCCATAATATATACTGGTAAAGGAACGATTTTCATGGAAGAATACGAACATTATGGATTATCCACGAAATGTGTATTGACTCTAATCCATGAACTTAAAAATAATGTATATTTGCTAACAGACAATTTTTACACTTCTCCAGAAGTGGCTGAAATTCTTCTTAAATATAAGACAGATGTCATAGGAACTGTTAGAGGAAACAGAAAGGGGCTGCCTGCGGAATTTAAGACACTGAAATTGAAAAAGGGAGAAATAAAAGCGTTTCAAAAGGGTAAAATTATGGTTCTTCAGTGGAGAGGTAAGAAAACTTTAACAATGCTAAGTACCATTCATATTGCTGAATTAGTTAGTGTTGAATCAAGAAAATCAACAACCAAACAAAAGCCTAAGGTAGTAGTAGATTATAATAGATCAATGGGAGGAGTTGATAAGTCTGATCAGTACTATCCTTCAACCAGAAGCAGACAAAGAAAATACTACAAAAAAATATTTCGACATTTACTTGACCAGGCTGTATGGAATGCTTTTGTGCTCTATAAGAAAAATGGAGGAGATCTAAAGCATGTAGCTTTTAGAATGAAATTGATCGAAAGATTATGTGAAGAAGGAAGAGGTTTACCCTCAAGTAAAGTCCCAAAGAGTATCGAAAACGTAGCGAGATAGACGGTTAGACATTTTCCATCTTTAGTTACTTCGACAGGAAACAAAAAGTACTCTGCCAGAAAATGCGCCGTGTGCTGCTAAAAAACAAATGGAAATGGAAAAAGGGTACGAAGGGAAACACGGTTTGAATGTGAAGTTTGCAATGTTGGCTTATGCGCTGCTCCATGTTTTCAGATCTACCATACACAATCTGTTTTTTAAATTATCCTATTGCCTTACATGTAACATTTTACATTATATTTCAGTGGTTGAATGCTCTAAAAGTTTTTCACAGTGTCACATTTATATTTTAAATATTGAATTTATGCATTTTTATAAATTTCCACTCATAAGTTTGCTATATTTTGAGAACAAACATCAAGTCCTTATTTATAAAATTTTAAGTTTTTGTAGGTTTTTTTCATGCTAATATTTTCATCTTCAAGATTTCTGTAATGAAAGAAAATAACTGCTATAAATAGTTCTATTTATTTTTTTCAGTTTTCAAAGAATGTGCGCAAACTGTTAAAGCTAAAAGCTACTGTGTTAACTAAATATTAATTACTTTTAATAACCGTTGATTTTTTGTAAACGATTTTTAGTAAAAAATAAACAACAATTCTATGCAATGTTGTATGTGTTATATTTATTATTTCAGAAATTGCACTATGTTTAGAAATTCTTCCAGAATGCATTTAATTATATTTAAATTCTTTACTATTTTTAACAGCGATATCATTTGTATATATACAAAACTGCGTTACCTGCTAGGTAGTAACTTTCATGCATGAAGGTGGACTTGGAAAAAATATATATAAGAAAATGTTTTTTTCTCTCGGATCCGAGGAAAAGGACAAAAAAAGAATTAAATTAAAATATGTGAAAAGCGTTAAAGAACGCTTGTAATAAAATGCTGTAAAAAGGGGAAAAACATATTTAACAGCGAAAATATCTTATAAAAGTAAATTTCTATCATCAAAATGCGCTTAAATGAGGAAATATATAAAAGTAAAAAAAAAAATAATAATAACGGTCAAAAACGCCTTTACTAAAATTCACTCTAAAAATTTAAAAAATGAATTAAAAAATTCTATCCAGAGGTTTTCAAATTTACTTTTGGCTAAATAATAAAAACGAAATTCTATATGAATGGGCACGAATTAAATTTACCTTTATAAAGAAACTAGCTATAATGCCGAGCGTTGCTCTGGATTAAAGTACTTTTAAGTGTAATGATTTTAATGCAAAAACTATTTTTTAATATAAAATTAAAATACACAAAATTCTTTTCTCGTCTGAAACGTTTTTACTTGTTCATTTTCAAGTTTTGTTCATTAATATTAAAGTATAAGAAAGGGTTTGACGAATTTTTTGGACAATCAATTAAATGGTTAATTTTTAACTTTTAAAAAGTATTAAAATAAACCAGATCAATAGTTGTTCCTGATATAAATTATGAATCTTCTGCTTTAAACTTTTGCTTAGTGTTCTTCCAGAATTCTGTGAATGTGTTCTCGCAATAGCTCTTCGCTTGTATTCTTGTTCTTCAACAATAAAAAAGTGTTTTTACAAATCGTAAATTTTATACACAATGTAATTTTTTAAAAAATTTGAAATGAGAGCAACAAATTGAATGGAAATGAATTTTGTGTCACTGAAAATATTGTTTTTAGAACTTTAATATGGACAAGTTTTAGGATTTGCTTACTTACAGTAGAAACCTTGACTTTATCTGCCTTTGAAGAACCGTTGACTTAGCATTACACCGAAAATACGTATTACAGGCACGTAAACAAACCAGAAAATTCGTCCATTCTATGAAGATAGTTATTGTGAGATATTTTCGAAAGATAACGCGGAAAAACGCAAAATCTTGCTTAATTTTTAATTAACTAAAGTTTTAATTAACTTTTGTTCTTTGAAAAGTTGACTATGATATTCCACTTCTTATATTAAATATTTACAAAAATGAACAGATATAAAGTAAGATTAGTTCAAAGTCCCACCATTGCCTAGCAACGAAGTATCTATAAATTTGCTTCATTTCAAAATCATTTACATGAAATCAAGTTATTAAATTTAAAAAATAATAAGGGTCGGGTGAAAAATTACACACCTAGAATTAGTTTCATTGAAAAGGTAAAACTTTGTAGTTTAAGATGGTATAAAATAATTTTCGGAAGATAAATTGCCCCGAAGTTACTGTGAAAAAACGATTTCGGTTAATTTCAAATTAACTGACTGTTTAATTAACTTTTGGACATCGAAATGTTGACAATAATGTTCCTCTTGTTTTAAATGATAAGTTTGCAAAATTTGGCTCTAATAGGTACAGTGGCTTAGAAGATACACATAACTACATAAATACCCATAATTAGTTTTATTTATATTAAGATACTAGCTGATATGTGCTCCAGCGTTACCGGGATTAAAATATTTCCTTTCATGTCTAATATTTTAAGATGAAAAATACTTTTATATAAAAATACCAATGCACAAAAATTTTGTCAACTTTAAAATGTTTTTAATTGAAATGAGAATATCAATTGACCGTACGATTTTAAATTTGCCGATACTATAATTTCACCATAGGTAAGGTTTAAAATAAAGGTTTTAATAAACGTTTTGGGACAAAATAGAAATTTTTCATACTCATAAAGCAAAAAAATAAATTAAATAAATAGTTTTTCCTGATAAAAAAAAAATTTAATCAACTCTGTGAATTGCCTTCTTTAAAACTTTTCTTTAAGTTTTCTTCTAGAATTCTGTTAATACATTCTGGCAACAGTTCTTCGTATGTATTCTTCTTATTTAACATTAAAAACCAGGCAAATCCTTTGCAGCTGCAACTAGAAATGATAACAAAATTTTAAATAATCCCACTTTACCAGGCGCCAGCGTCGCCCCTACCCCGTCAGGCGAAAACGTAAACAAACCCCACACTACCCTCACACCGTCAGGTGAAAGAATAATCAATCACCCCCCCCAACTGTTAGTCAAAAGCTCCCCCCACCTGCTAGTGTTACCTTCCCTTCCCTCGAAATGGGAGGATTGTATGAAGTCATGCAATCTCGCATTGAATCTCGATGCATGAAGTCTCGTGGATGAAATAAATAAAATCTTTCAGGAAATTCAAAATATCCCTGAGCTCATTAGACGAATCCTGGCAGCGGATAGCCCCCTGGGAGAAGATTATGACAGAGGCGCTTCGGCCCAACACTGTAACACTGGACTAAGTGAACACCAGAAAAGATCACGACCTGCCAATCTTCAAAGCTTATTATAAAAGAAAATAAATATATAATAATAAATAATCTATTAAAAACTAGATGCCAGTACCATCACTGCGATTCGTAGCACCCCAAATTAAGTCCTACTTACTCTTTCCCCCCCCCCCCGCCCGACATGACTTTCACATCAGAGGTGAGACCTCATTCCTTAAATTCATTTATAAACAATCTGTTTATGATAATATATATATATATATAAATAAATACTCATTTGTATGAAACTGATGATATTAATAAGTCACCAATACCAATATGCGAACTCGACTGTTTTCCAATTAATTAATGCAAGAACATATCTTAATTTTTTAAAAAAGCTTATTCTCCTGTCCTTTTTTAAATTAAATGTCCGTAAATTCTCTAATTAGGTGCAAACAATTATATCATGCCACTAACCACTTATATTACAATTTGGATTGGAAGATTTAAAGCCCCTTGAGTCTGTGCGCTTCCAATGATCCTCCCACACACACATGAACATATTTTTGCAAACTGTGTGTAAATATTAATCTTGACAATTTTTTAACAAAGTGAACAAAATAAATGAAACACAAATGAAATTTGTGTCACTGAAAAGCTTAGTTTTTTTAAACTTTAAAACTAAGTATAAGTATTTTTGTGACTTCATATTTTGGAAAGATATCGCCGAAAAATGACAAAATATTGATTAATTTTTAATTTTTTGTGGTTAAAAAATAAAGGTTTAGTAGTTCGAAGTCACACCGTTGCCTAGCAATGAAGTATCTATAAATTTGCTAATTTCAAAATAGTCTGCATCTATTCAATTATTTTTAAATTAAGTTTTAAAAAGGAATAAAATCTGATGGAAAACTGGCACAAAGTTGGTATCATTGAAAAGGTAGAAATTTTGAATTTTAGGATAGTATAAAAATATATCTCGTGGGGGATAAATTTCTCAGAAGTTAATGCGGTAAAATTGCAAAATTTGTGTCAATTAATAATTAACTGGATGTTTCAGAAACTTTTGCTCTTTGAAAAGTTGACAGTAACTTGCTCTTGACTTAAATAATAAGTTTCGTTAAAATCGGTCAAGTGGTTTAGGAGATGTGGAACATGCATACAATGACTTTTATTTATATTAATATTTGCCGCGCTTTTATTATTTAGACAAAAGAAAATTTTAAAAACTTGCAAATAAAAAAATGGTTTTTATTGCATTTTAATAAAAGCACTTTTAAAAGTTTTTATGTACTTTTCATATTTCATCAAGCAAGTTTTGAAAATTCAAACCCTGTCATGTGAACCAGTAACAATTAAATGTTAATGATCGCTATAAGCATGAGAGAGTTCCCTGGTTTCACGAAAATTTATGCCAATTTTACAATTCTACTAGTTTTCTGCTCGATATTACATTTGCAGTGAAAAATCCAAATATTTAAATCAATGATAAAGTTCTTGTTCACCATCGCCAAGCAATCCTGATATACCTCTGGTTCTCAGGAATAACGTTATTCCTCTTCCTTAAAAGTTTATTTCCCCAAAAGTGACCACTCAAATTCTAATTGCCAGTGACAACCACAAAACGACCTTGAGAAGCAGCTGTCCCGCCTCGCCTATTATAAGCGAGGGGGAAAGCAGTAGCGATTTTCTACGTCGGAGCCGGTTTTAGAGTAACTATTGAATAGCGACTTTCTGCGACGGAGCCGGTTTTAGAATAGTCATCGGAGAGCGACTTTCTACGTTCCAGCCGGTTGAAGGGTTATATTCACTATTCAACTCAGATTTCTATGATCGATCTTTCTGAAACCTGTCATCTTATATTCACCACCGTCAACTTCTTGGATTCCTCAGGCGTACGAATATTGTGCCTTCGTTCTGGAACCTCCAACGATACTGATCAAAACAAATATATTTGTTAAAAATTCAACCATGGATGATTTTTCGATTCTTCCTCCATCTCCGCAGCATACGTTTCTTGTTGAAAAGACCCAAAATATTCATCTTCAGAGTCCACCATCAGTATCAAGTCTTCTTATTTCTCGTCATCAGTTTCTTTCTTTCTTCCATACTTGAAGTCAAACGGTTTCATATGATTATCAACAAAGAACTTTCATATATAAAAAGTAATATGTATGTAGATCATATGGTAAATTATTTTAAAATGCTAATTTCACATAAAACAGTAAACTTTACTGACGGGACTGAACGTAAGCACGTTTCTAGATTTAAAATTGCTTCCTATCAAATAATAAATTATTCCAATTACATAAAAATATAGGTTTTTGTTACATTAAAAGTCTGTTCCCAATTACTTCGCAGTAAAAATTGTCAGGGGTAATTAAGAACACTAACATGTTCCTGAAGATGAAATACCAAAACAAAAATTGAAGTTCCCTTGTAACCTTTATATCCTACAGATATAAGAAATATATTAATTCGCAACTTAGCTTGCATATAACCGGCTTAGAGATCGTAAAGTGAAACTTAAGAAATTTTGATTTCACTTTTCTGAACACGGTTGCAATTAAAATTAACAAATGTTAAAAATGACATTGAAAAAAACGGAGGAAAGGGATTTTCTTTTTCCTCTAGAATGTCTAACAAAAGCACATGCTTTTTAGTTCGCTAGGAAATCACCAGGGCACTCTGCAGCCGCCGTTCCAAATTACTACTTCTTCCCAATTTTCCCGCCTGATCCTATCTTTGTTCACGTCTGTCTCCGGTTTCTTTTACGCACTAACGGAACTTATTTTCCGAACAAGCTTTGTATATGGTGAACAATAGTTAAATTTAAGGATATGTTTAATTACTTTAAAAAAACCTCTTAACTTAAGTAATATTATCTATATGAAATACTAGGATATCGAAAGTAAATCATTTACTCCATGTACCAATCCACCCAGGAACAAGGTATTTAATTCTCTTTTTAGAATACTCGCACTTTAGGTAAATTAGTCTTCGGAAAGGATCGGGATGACAGAAGTAAATCACTTACTCCATAAATCAACCCACCGAGCCGCGGTGTTTTGTGGCCTATTTTGTAGGGCTGTAAATTAAAAACAATTTCAAACACAAAATAAAAACACGGCAAACAAAAGAGACAGCATACAAACATATGTACAACGCCCCTGGGAGTGGGGGCAAGAGTGCAAAGCACCCAAAAGTCCCAAAGAATGGCAATGACACAGTGATAGCAACACATATATCAAAAGAACAAAAAACAGAAATTAGCAGCATCAGAAGCATTTAGAATCAACAAGGAACGAGTTTGATCAAAAAGGAGTGCAACAATAACCACAAAGTACACCTTCTCTAAACCTCGTAAACACAAATAGACCAAATGCAGAATAAGAATTAATAAATGTATAAACTATCAAATTAAAACACAAAACCAAAAATCTCCATTAGTACAAAAGTGTGGATCCAGATCACGTAAGAAACCGAACAAAAAATACCGAATATTTTGAAGTTATATAAACATCAAAAGACAAAGTGCAACATCTCAAATGCCAACCAACGTAAAAAGACATATCTAAAGATAGCATACATATAAATACAGAGCGTTCAGATATTAAAAGTCAAGTATATCAAAAGGATATGTACATTCAGTAATCAGCACTAAAAGAAAACACAGCAGTTTGAGCCACACAGCATAAGAAAAGGCTTATTCATCGCAGTCAAAGTTTTCACATCGGCAAACCTTGTAATTCTCTATTTTTGGAGCAACAAAGGGTTTTACACGTACGCTGCCAACACACGAGAACAATATATGGTGTTGCGATCACGAGAGGTGGAGTATGGGTTTCGAAACTAATGGAAACAAAGAACCATGCTTTTCGGTTATTGCAGAAACTGTTGCTGTGAAGGCCAAAGATTTATACCGCGATGCATCTATTCCTTCAGTATCATATAAACGTTTTTGTGATAAAATACACGCATATCATAGAAAATATCTATCAATCATGAAAAATATAAAACTTGTGGAAAAACTCAAGATTACTCGGAAAAGTATTGAGAACTTTAAAATGGAAGCAAAAAAACTATTTGACATATCTGCTTGCAAATGCGCTATTGTTTCGAAGTGTATCTGTCCGAAGGAAAGCAAAGTTCCTCCAAACGAGCAAGAATTCCTCACTAACCAAATAACTGAAAGAAAAATGCTCATAGGATGCTTTGATGTTCTAGAAACTAAACGGCTCCGGAAACATCAAATGCTGAAGGAACAAAATACTATTCGTTCTGCAAAACATGCATCTGCAGATTATGCTTCAAACTACTATTCAGTTGAGAATGAAGGGGAAACTGAAAACAACTGGAGGTTCAGACGGAGGAAGAACAGGAGAGAACCAAAGGTGAATCTTACACTACATTTGCAAGCAACTCTTTTCCGCAACCCACTTCAAGTGCGCAACTGCGTTTAAAACCAGATAAAACAGTTCTTGCCAGTCACAAATATGGTTTGTGCAACACAGCTACGGCTGCCATAGCATTGAGAGTTATGCAAAATTTGGGTTAACACCAGCCTGGTCACAGACAGATATAAAATATCGAGGGTAATATCTAGAATTAAAAAAAGAATTGGTCACAAAATCAAATGAAAATTGTTCCACTCAATCGGGACTTTACTTCG
>BGPR01008371.1:0-17138 GCA_013235015.1 Araneus ventricosus | reverse complement strand
TTAAACATTAAAAAATTAATAACAATTGAAGGATAAATGTCACAGAAAAAAAATTGGTATCACTGAAGAGGTAAAAGTTTGGACTTTAAGATGGCATAAAAATACTTTTTATCGGACAATTTGTTCCGAAGTTATAGCGGAAAAAATGATCACGTGATAGTTGATTTTAAAAATAATTTATTCCACATTTTTTTGCATTCCTGAAGGATCGCGTGACAGTTGATTGAAAAATAAAATAATTTTCATCGAGAATCCCTGAGTCAATGGGCATTGTTAATTATTTAATTGTTGTCAGTAGTCAAAAATAATTAATTTAACGTGATTTCACATAGCCTATGCCCGTTCTTTGGTTTCAAGCTACAACTCCGCCAATTCTCATCCAAATCGGTTTTGTAGTTCGGTCGTGAAAGCGTAACAAACAGACAGACAGTCAAAAAGACAGATAGACAGACACACTTTCGCATTTATTATAATAGTAAGGATTTCAAAAATAAAATTTTCTTCCACTTTCTTTAACATTTATTTCCATGTACTTTATTTTTTCAGTTCAGAGTGATCTAAAAATAAATTTCCGACTAATAATTATTTAATAAAATAAATAATTAAAAGTCTAAAAAAATTACACTTAAACCTGAAAATTAATTTTAATAAAAATCAAATCTATATATTGAAATAATCATTTTAAAACTGAAATTTTCGATTTGATCTGAAAGATAAAACAATAGAAACAATGCATCATTTTCATATACCTTAAAATTTGCTTTATTTTTTGACAAAAATTTAAAATTACTCTATTTTTATAAAGGAAAATGAGTAAATGGAGATCATTAATATGAAAGAAGTTTATATTAATATCATAAAACTAGTTGAACGTGGGTAAAATGTGTTGATTCAAGAACACTGTTCAACTATATATAAATAGCAGATTTTCTTAGCAACCCCCCAGGCTTTCAATTTTTTTATGCTTGAATGCGGTATATCTATTTTACTTAAACCACAATATCTATTTTAAGTAACCATTCGATATGGATCTTTAAAGCATTGAGGCATTAAAAAAATCTTATATCACATAAATTGTATTAAAAGAATAGCACTTGAAACATAATACAGCATCAAACCAGGCTGACATTAAACCGAACTAATCCGGAATGCGATTCCAAGTTCCGACACACACAATGCAAAAAAAAATCCGACACAGAAATTTTTCTGGAAAGATAACCCTCAATGCAAATAGCATTAAAATTCCCCACACCACAGGGGAGAGTGGGGTTTCGGATCCTGTGACATCCCTAATTTGCAGTAAGTACATCCTTATCAGTCTTCATTGTGCTGACCGTTGCTCTCCCCAGATAATCAATCAAGATGTCAAACTAAGAAAGGGGGTAAGAAATTCGGAAAAGTATGTGTGTTATACTTTAGAGACAGTTCGCAATGAACGTAAAATTCAGTACATACCGATTTCGGGGTGTTTTCGACCACACGTTGAAATGCGTGTTTTAAGCTTTTGGGGTAGTCCAAAGTCAACGTAGAAATACTTGTGAAACACTCAGAGGCTTAATCTAGCGATTATTTTTTTATTACTTACGAATAACATGGATTTGGCTGAGAAAATTTGCTTGATCATTACTGCGAATAGTTTATTTGACAAATACTATTTCGTGCAAATACCAAATGGAACGGAAGAAAATCATGTTCAACAGCAGAAAGATTTGTTTACTGGTAAGTTTTCTTTCGAATATAATCTTTTTTCCTCTTTAAAGAGAATCTGCTGTAGATCTACTAATGTATATATGTGATATTTAAATTTTTTAACTTTCTTAAATAAACTTTTAACGACACCTTATTTTAATTACTTTTACTTTCATCGTAATAAGCGCACTACAACTTTCTTTTCGAGTCACGAGTCGTTCCGCGAAAATTCTTTTCTCTGGGTACTTAAGCGTTCTGCGCCTTCCTGTTTGCCCTTTTCCACTCCAACATGTAAACGAATAACAACGTTGCGCTGCTTCGCGCGTTACGTCTCCTGTTCTGTTCATGGAGCTAAGTAAGAACTGAATCCTTTACCAATGAATAAATATCCTCGATGACTGAATAAAAGAAGATTGACTCAACTAACGTGTTTTCCTTGACTCAGATATTCGACATTTCACCTTTAATCAAGATGTTACATTGAGTCGACGGCATCCATATTGGAACATGGAAACGCCGTACATGGGTTTTGGAAATCGGAACAGCCATCACCGCACCTGCTTCAGCTCGACAACAACGAAGTCATCGTTCACGCCAGAATGGAGAAAGTACGCTTAAAGGAATACCCGCAAGAAATGCCCTTCTAGTCTTCACTCGTCACTACAAAATTTATAATTTTTAGTGTTCATCAATCTGCAGTTTCAATTAATTCGAAAAATTTCCATAATGCCTTCTTCAAACATCGAGTTCCTTTTTAATAATGTGTTCTGCGACATTTCATATGTGGAATAAGAATCCAACATGTGTTTTCCGCGACAGTGATTGCATTTTCTAAATTTTTATCTACGAGTACTGCGAAAAAAATTACCAGCTGGTGGGGCGAAAATTTATAAAAGAGATCATAATCTTTAGTGTTTTAATATGATTTTATTTTAAATTCATCTTCATTTATGTAACATATTTTGAAAAATATCTAAATTGGTTTGATAATACTGATCAGTATATTTTTGGTAAATTTTGAAATATATTCTATTGAAATATTAATTTGAATTTATTTAGTTTCAATATATTTTTTGAGTTTGTTGTTTATGCTTTATACATAATTGTTTCTGAATTTTAGTATTTGCATTTTCATGAAATTATACTGAATATTAGTATTATTATTCTATGGATTTAATTACAGTATTAAAGTAAATATACTAAGATGTACTTATTTTAAACTTCTCTTAAATTTAAAATTTTTCCCTAACTTGTATTAAATTTTTCCTGCATGAATTTAAGATCTGGTAAAATAGCTAAATGAATGAAAAAACTAATGATAAACCAGATGAATCTGGTACTATAATGCAGGCTACTAATTCTATCAATATCATTCCTATTGATCCCAACAACTCTATGAATGTGAATGCTTGGCTTAAATACTTTAATGATAAATGTCAAGAGTATAATTTGGATCATAAATGGAAATTAAACAATATAACAACATACTTAAGAAATAGTTCCTTAACTGAATATGTAAATTCATACGATACAATTAAGACTTGGGAGAATTCGCTTCCTTCCTAACGGAGACATACATCTCCCCTAACCTAGTCAATTTAAGTGATTTCACTTTGAAATCATCCAAGGAAGATGAAGACTTATCTCGGAACTCACAGGAAAAACTGAAAATAGGCAGGCAGTTAAATTTATCCACAAATATGATTCTTGAGGGACTTTCAGATGGCTTGCCATTTAATCTAAGACAACTTCTTGCTATAAATTCCCTTAACAATCCTACAGAATGGCTCATAACAGCCACAAAATTGATCAAAATTCAAAAATCGGAAGTAAATCAAATTAACCCTAGCCATTCTTCAACCCAAAATTTAAAAATAAACTCTGTTAAAGGTAACCAATGGAAGCCAATAAATTTTAGACCTCATAACTTTACACCCAGACAAAATTTTAGGCCAAATAACTTTCAACCAAATTCTCCTCCCAGACAAAATTTCAGACAAAATAACTATTACCAAACTCCTCCCCCTAGGCAAACTTTCAGACCTTTTAGTAATGCTAACTCCCATTTTCAAGACAAATTGCCATCTTCATCATGCTGGCTTTGCACAAAACAAGGCATTGCCAATGCTTATCATTGGGTACACACTTGTCCATTTGGATTTTCCGCAGGGCAATTACCATCTCCCAATCCTTCCCCACCTAACTTTGACCCTCCAAAGGAGGAAAATCAACAATGACAATTAAATACAGTATACGGATACTACAAAAGAAACCCGTCGCCATGTGATTTTGACACAGGTTGGACTATCTCTTTAATCCCACGTGATTTTGTGACAAGAAACCATTTAAAAATGACAAACGCTCAAGGTATAATTGTACAGATAACCCGGGTACAATTAGCCTTACAAACATGCACATTTTTATTAAAAATTGGTACCATAAACAAAACTGTGACTATGTATGTTCTAGATCATACTTTGCCTTATATAATCTTAGGAATGCTAGAATTGGCAAAATATGGCATAACTATAGACAGCAGTCAACAAAAAATATCTCAAATCAAAGTCAAAATGATAAAAATCATTCAAATGATAAAAACAAACAAATAATTTCTTTACATATTTCTGAATGTAAACAAATGAACTCCCATTGTTCTCAGACAACTGAAGATCAAATTAACCTTCCTCAGTCTATCACAGAGAATAAATGTGAGTTAAGAAAAGAAGTAAAAGATATAATTAAAAATTTTGATTTAGTTTTTTCAAAGGACAAGAATCATGTTGGTGCACTCAGAGTTGAACCACAGAGAATTGTACTCAATTCTGACTTGCCAGTTATTCTGAGACCTTATCGTACTTCTCCTGTTGAGGAACAAGAAATAAAGAAACAGGTTGAGAAATTGTTGCAGGCTGGTTTAATTAAAGAAAGTAATAGTCCCTATTCATCTATGTAACTTTAGCTTTTAAAAGCGATGAGGGTAAAGAGACTCGATTATACGTAGATTTCAGAAAATGAATTGCTCTATGCAAATCAGACTCTGAACCTTTACCACTCATGGATAGTCTACTAGATAAATTATCGAAAGCAATTTTTTTCCTCTTTGGATTTGGTTTCTGGGTATTGGCAAGTCCCCATTCACCCCAAAGATACTGAAAAACTAGCTTTCTACACAAATTTTGGCTTGTATGAGTGGTGCAGATTACCATTTGGCATAAAAGTAGTTACCGCAATTTTTAATTGATTAATTCGAAGAGTATTAACTAAATATAAAATTGATTTTGCTTGCAATTATTTCGATGATATCATTGTGTACTCTTCATCTGAACTAGAAGATTGGAAACATCATAAAATAATCTTTGAAATATGTGAAAAAGAAAACATTAAATTGAAACTATCCAAATGTGTTTTCGCCCAAACTAAAATTAGCTTTTTGGGTTATGAAATTGAACAAGGTAAAGTTTCCCCTAATAATGCTAATATTGAAACTGTCAAAAATTTTCAACCACCCACTAATGTTAAAGAACTTCAAAGGTTCTTAGGTCTGTAAATGTTTACAATAAATTTATTCCACAATATGCTAAACTTAGATACCCTTTCAATCAATATTTGAAAAAAGATATAAAATTTATCTGGACAAATGAATGTCGGGATGCATTTGACAAACTTAAAGCAACCCTAACAACTAGACCGGTTTTACATTTATATAACCCTGATATAACTTGTCATGTTTTTCTCGATGCATCACAAAAAAGTGTTGAAGCTGTTTTGAAACAACCTGATGCCTCTAATGTCTTACATCCAATAGCTTATCATTCTAAAACTTTAAGAGAATAGGAAAAAATTATGCTATAACTGAGTTAGAATATCTTGCAATAGTTGATGCTTTAGATAAATTTTACTATTACTTCCACGGCCAAAAATTTGTCATTCATACTGATCATGTGACTCTTGTTTGGCTCAAAAATGTTAAAAACTTAAGGGGTAGGTTATTCCGCTGGTCATTAAAGTTAAGTACGTTTGACTATGAAATTAAATATCAAAAAGATTCCACTAACATTGACGCAGATATGTTATCTAGGCATCCAGTTTCTCACCATCTTCAACATTCATTACATTTGTTAGACATAAATTAAATAAAAACTCAACAAAAAATGATAATCTCTGTGGACCTAAGTACCATGAAGTTAAAGATGTAATAGTAATTAAGAAGAAAAATCTGTACAGAATAGTTGCCCCATTTTCATTAAGAATTAAATTTTTAAATCAAGCTCATGAACAATTTGGTCATCCTGGTGTCCAAAAAATGTTCAATTTAATTACCCCTCAATATTATTGGCCTAATATTACCTCTGATATAACTGAATTTCTTAAACATTGCTATGTTTGTCAACTTAACAAAAAACGAAAACAGAAAAGATTTGGCCTGATCCAACAAGTACCTTCTAATAGTACACCTTTCGAATGTATTTCTGTCGACACTGTTGGAGGTTTTAATTATTACAACTCAAAAAAAATTTCTTCATATTGTGATTAACCAAGCAACAAGACATGTTCGGGCTTTTCCTTCAAAAAATAAAAACTCTGAAATTTACATTAATATTCTAAAACAAATTTTCCAAATTTAAGTCCCTGTAAAATTATTGACTGATAGAAATGGTGCATTTACTTCTTCTAGATCTCAATTTTTTTAAAAAATTATAATGTAAAGCACCATTTAACTACGGCCCATCACCCACAAACGAATGGCAAAGTTGAACGCGTTTATCAATCATTAGTAACTAGGCTTGAATGTAAAGTTAATTCCTCTTTCATTAAAGTTCCCTGGACGAAATTATTAGAAAGTGTTACTAATCAGTATAACTTAAGTCCCCATTCAATAACCAAATATCCACCTGCATACTTGTTGCTTGGTACATTACCTTATGACCCTCCTATTGGTCAAGATAGTTATTATGAACCTCTTAACGAAGCTCGTAATTTGGCTTCATCATAACAAAAACAAAATAAAATATAATGCATGTTTTGTTGACAAGAAATTTAACCCAGGTGATCTTGTTGTTTATGAAGAATTCCATTATCCCAATACTAGAAAATTAAGTCCTCCTTTTTCTGGCCCATATGAAATTATTAAACAATGTTCTGAAGTAACTTACGAAATTAATAAACCAAATCCTTTAACAAAACAACCCACATAAATTATGCATATTTCTAAATTAAGATGTTTTCATTCACCACATAAAGTTAAATTCATGAAAATTAAGTCATGAATAATCAATTAACTACATGGAAAAAAAGCTTGTCTTGCCATTTATAATTCTGTCCCCTTTTTGCCCAGACTTGGTGATACTCCCAGTTGCTTAGGCAACACCATCAAGATTAAAATTACTGTTGTCACTGATGTGAAACTAAACAAAATGTCACTGACATCAAACATTAGTATATTCATATTTTCCTATTTGAAACATATTTGTATCTTTGTTTACAAAAATGTTTTTCATACTGTTTTATATGCACATACACTTGAATATTTACATTTAAATTATTATTGATATTAAGAAATCAGTCGAATTACTTTTGAAATAACTTTTCTTTGAAGAACTTTTCATAACGTGGATGTAACTTTTTTACAGTCACCTAGCTAGTGTTTATTGGAGTACTCCAGGGAACCTGATATATTATATAAAATGTTCGTGTACATATTATTGAAATAATTTTTATATGTAAATGAGTATTTTCTATGTTTTTATAAATATCCTTGCATTTATATTTTGCTTGTACACACTGAAATGCATTTGAAAGATGTGGATATCTTATTGTACATTTATTATTGATATTATTAAATTCAAGCCCATGACTAGCAATTAAAGTAATTTATCAAAATTTAAATAGTACTTTAAAAGTAACTTGTCCAACTTCGCAGGTTTTGCGATAGCAAGGGCCCTGCTGTCGTACTCTTGCGGAGGGGGGAAATTGTGATATTTTAATTTTTTAACTTTCTTAAATAATCTTTTAATGACACCTCATTTTAATTACGTCTACTTTCATCATAATAAGCGCACTACAACTTTCTTGTCGAGTCACGAGTCGTTCCGGGAAAATTCCCTTCTCTGGGTACTTAAGCGTTCTGCGCATTCCTATCTGCCCTTTTTCACTCCAACATGTAAACGAATAACAACATTGCGATGCTTCGAGCGTTACCTCTTCTATTCTGGTCATGGAGCTAAGTAAGAACTGAATTCTTTACCCATGAAGAAATATCCTCAATGACTAAATAAAAGAAGATTGACTCAACTAACGTGTTTTCCTTGACTCAGATATTCGACATTTCATCTTTAATCAAGATGTTACATATATATGTAGTATTCCCAGAACTAACTCTTAATGAATTACTTTTAAATGTTATAATTCTAGGAAAAAAAAAATCTTGTGTCATTATAGTTCTTTCAACGTAGAAAATGAGTTAAAAAAATAAAATTTAAAAAACTATTCCCTTTTAGTAAAATATTAAGTTTGTTTCTACAAAATATTTTCGTTAATTTTTTATTGTATTATGTTGTAATGCATTATTTCCAGAATCCAAAGATGTATAATTATGAAAATGTTATTTTTTTCAAAATTAATTATGTAATTTATTAACTCTAAACAGAAATGACTAAAACAAGTAAAGAAATCAACACATTATATATAAATTATAATATACATATTTTGATTAAAACTAATTTATTTAGATTAGTCTTGCATAATGAAAAAATAAGAATCTGCGTTCATTTTTCACATTGAGTACATGTGACAATTCTAATGACTGAGACAATTCTTACATTCTAAGACAATTTTTCTGTGTCTAAGACAATTCTTTATTTCAGAAGAATTTTAATTTGACTTATATTTCCAGTTTCTTCATCTTGGGCCTCAAAATGGACATGGCATGCTTGAAGTATATACAAGTTTCTAAAAAAATTCTTATCTTCACATTTAAAAAAACCGAAGTATAATTTATTAATCAATGATGGCTGAATACATGTTTCCTTTGCATTAAATCAATTTAACACTTAATTCCAGGATTTCATACATGTTTGTCGAATTAAGAATAAATAAATTTTCTATTTATACATATAGTATCCCGGCAGGAGGCGCTCGTACACTTTCCCTCTACCAGCTGACGACACGTCACGTCACATGATCTTGCTCTTAAAAGTGACAGACATTGCTGTGCGAAACGGACGGAGAAGAAGAAGTGCGATTGCGAGCGACGGAATTTACGCCTGAACGATTTCACATGTCTCGATGTACAGGGCAGTAACCGCCCTCCTGATTCTTGCGTTTTATCTTTTTTACTCTTGTCTCTTAAATGTGTTTTTATCTTTTAAGTGTGTGTGCCGTCTTAAATGTTGTGTCGTCATCATTAAATTCCTAAAAAAGGACAAGTGTGTTTCTTCTGACTTCGTATCACCACACAGGGGACCTAGACTCCCATACTACATACATATCAATTAAGTAGTAATATAATTTAGTAATATAATCATTCAAAATGTGCAGATAAAGAATGCTGCACCTAAACTTTGTAGAAGTTTAATCTTTATTATCAATGTGGAAGCTAGGGATGATTTATATGTGACGGATGAATAACTTTTGATTAGGATTGGTTGGACACTATTTTCTGTTCATCTATAAGGGTTAATTTTATTTGAAGTGTTGAAAGAACAGAAATAATGACCAGAAAAGCAACTTGCCATTAATAAGTGAGAGTCGTATAATAATGTATAGAATGTTTTATATAATGGAAAAGGTATTATCAATAAATGTAATATTAAAAGCAGCTGATTTTGCAGACATCCGTCTTAAATTTGTTTATCACAGTTGTTTACATTACTATGTTACTATGCATATCGTTTGTGTAAGATAGATTCTATAGATATGCTTTTTGTTTCAGAAATTGAAAGCGAAAATTTCAATTTATTCAAAGTGCAATCTAATGATTCCATATAAAGAAAACTCTTTTGTGGGTGATGTGATAACTTCAATAACGAAGACGACTGACAACCTAAAGGCCTCTGTAGAAATAATTTTTGCTGACTCAACAAGTCCAGGGGATGCAGAAAACCATTCAATCATATTCATACTAACACTTTGTACTCCACGAGAAGTACATGTTGTATTTTGATAACCAAGAGATAAAAGAAGAGTCTTATAAAAAAAGGTTTTGACTTGATTATGAATATGCTAAAAGAATCAATTCTCCATGCTAAAGGAGCTCCAGCCATTTTAATTACAGATGACTTAGAGGCAGTACACTGAATACACTGTATATACACTGAAGAAAACATGGCCTAAAAGTATATTTTTTCTGTGTATTTTCCATGTAAGGCGGGATGTTTGGAGGTGGCTCGAGGATTTCAAAAATGGAAACCCAAATGACAGCAGAAGGCAACTAATGTCTTATTTTCAGTCAATATTGCTTGCTGAGTCACCAGGCTGTTCCAAGGACGCATACTTAAATGCTTCTACTATTCATCCACTATGGAATGAATATTTATTGAAAATGTTCAAACAAAGAGAATTATGATGTTTCGACATGACTCTGTCAGAGGCCAGAAAATGAATAATTGTTCTGAGGTTGCCATATGGATTTTCAAAGATAAAGTGTTATCACGTATAAGGCCACACAGGGTTCCCACTTATATCTGTTATACCCCTCTGAACTTCGAAACAATGACATCTTAGGGCATAAAGTTGGTGTCTAGGTATCGTAAAAAGGCTATGCGCTATTCTATGAGACAACATACAACGCCATCTATCGGAAAATTTTAGAATTAGCGGTCCTATCTCGTCAACGGTGAAAGATACGAAACAAATGTCAATTAGAAAGTTGTAGAACACTCTCGATTTAGTATGAAAAGATACCTTGCGCACATAATAATCAAAACAGAATGTAAAAAATGAACAATTGTTTGTTTGCATTTTCCAAAATTGTGACATCACAAGACATGAACAAAAGGCGAAAAGGTTATTTTTAGGGAAAAATGACACCATTATACTTTTCCTGTGGGAATAACTGAAGGAGAAGGTGTATGGACCTTTCCGCCAAAATTGCAGGATCTTCGACGACGCATTACTCATGCTTGTGCCTCCTTAACACCTGCCATGTTGCACAATGTGCAGCAAGAACTCCAGCCCAAAGTTCAAATGTGTATAGCGGATTAAAGGAGAGCATTTTGTGCATTATAAATAAATGATCCAGAAGACAGGGACGCTTCTCGGTTTCTTTCTTCCACTCTTTATGGCATGACAATTTTCGAAATCGTGACCAAACAAATGTTCTTTTTTGCATTCTGTTTTGAGTATTAATGTGCGCAAGGTATCTATTTATACTAAATCGAGAGTGTTCTACACCTTTCTAATTGACATTTCTTTCGCATCTTTCACCGTTGACGAGATAGGACCGCTAATTCTAAAATTTTCCGATAGATGGCGTTGTATGTTGTCTCATAGAATAGCGCATAGCCTTTTTACGATACCTAGACACCAACTTTATGCCCTAAGATGTCATTGTTTCGAAGTTAAGAGGGGTATAACAGATATAAGTGGGAACCCTGTGTGGCCTTACACGTGATAACACTTTATCTTTGAAAATCCATATGACAACCTCAGAACAATTATTCATTTTCTGGCCTCTGACAGAGTCATGTCGAAACATCATAATTCTCTTTGTTTGAACATTTTCAATAAATATTCATTCCATAGTAGATGAATAGTAGAAGCATTTAAGTATGCGTCCTTGGAACAGACTGGTGACTCAGCAAGCAATATTGACTGAAAATAAAACATATTTGCCTTCTGCTGTCATTTGGGTTTCCATTTTTGAAATTCTCGAGCCACGTCCAAACATCCCGCCTTACATGGAAAATTACACAGAAAAATTATACTTTTAGGCCATGTTTTCTTCAGTGTATATACAGTGTATTCAGTGTACTGCCTCTAAGTCATCTGTAATTAAAATGGCTGGAGCTCCTTTAGCATGGAGAATTGATTCTTTTAGCATATTCATAATCAAGTCAAAACCTTTTTTTATAAGACTCTTCTTTTATCCCTTGGTTATCAAAATACAACATGTACTTCTCGTGGAGTACAAAGTGTTAGCATGAATATGATTGAATGGTTTTCTGCACCCTCTGGACTTGTTGAGTCAGCAAAAATTATTTCTACAGAGGCCTTTAGATTGTCAGCCTTCTTCATTATTGAAGTTATCACATCAACTACGAAAGAGTTTTCTTTATATGGAATCATTAGATTGCACTTTGAATAAATTGAAATTTTCGCTTTCAATTTCTGAAACAAAAAGCATATCTATAGAATCTATCTTACACAAACGATATGCATAGTAACATAGTAATGCAAACAACTGTGATAAACAAATTTAAGACAGATGTCTGGAAAATCAGCTGCTTTTAATATTACATTCATTAATAATACCTTTTCCATTATATAAAAGATTCTATACATTATTATACGACTCTCACTTATTAATTGCAAGCTGCTTTTCTGGTCATTATTTCTGTTCTTTCAACACTTCAAATAAAATTAACCCTTATAGATGAACAGAAATTAGTGTCCAACCAATCCTAATCAAAAATTATTCATCCGTCGCATATAAATCATCCCTAGATTCCACACTGATAATAAACAAGGGATCTCTTCGTACTAAATCGAGAGTTCTCTGCAACTTTCTAATTGACATGTTTCTCGTATCCTTCACTGTTTTCGAGGTAGAACCGCTAATTCCAAAATTTGCCAATAGATGGAGTTGTAAGTTGTCTCACCGAGTAACGCATAGCCTTTTTACCATACCTAGACACCAAATTTATGGCCTAAGCTCTCACCGTTTAGAAGTTAATGGGTGTAACGGATAGAAGTGGGAACCCTGTATAATATTATTACTTAAATATACTTCTGCTCAACAGCATTACCTATTATAGCAGGAGACTGCAGGAAATTGCTAATTCTAGGAATGATCGTACAAGACTTTTCTTGAGAAGATGAAGAAAATGGCATTGGATTCTGAATGTGAATCCAGAACACGGAATAAATTTCAATAAAGAAGATCAGCGAGAAAAGTTGATAAAGGCATTCAGAGACACTTTTGAAAAATTTGATCGCTTGGGATAAGGTAAAAAGCTTAGAACTGGTTTCATTTGCATACAATTAATTACTAAGTAGGAAAATGTATTGAAAATATTCTATACTGTGAACTGTATAAATATTAGAAGTTTAGGTATTAATTTCACATATATTTGATCAAGGAAACTTGACATTTTTCATTAAATACATCTTTTATTTCAATCATTGCATTTTGAGCATTTATAAATATTCTTAATTCTTGTGATAACTTCAATATAAAAAGGACACGCAACATGTCTCTTGATAATGAAAGGAATATTATAAAATTGCATAAAAAAGATAGGAATACTCTCCAGTTTTTATATTTATAAATTTGTCAATACAATCAAAGTCAGTTATTACAATTCAATCGCTATCCTCTGCAATATAAGTTAAATAAAGTATACGAGAGAGCTTGAAGTATCTTTAGATCAAATAAAATTATGGGTGTTAAGACAAGAAGAAATGATCAAATATGTCAAAATAATTAACCAATAAAGATATTGAAATAATATGAACATTTAAAATTCTTACAGGGGAAAAATTCATATTACAAAAGAAAAAAATTCAAGAGATATTTCTTAAATTTTTTTGAATGCATGTTTTTGCACCTTAATTATGGTATTACCACTAATGGATATTTCAATTTATTATTGTTTCTCAAAATAATAGTCTTTCCGCTAAAATCTTAATAGATACTGCTATGGTTATTGAGAAGTTTTAAAATAAAATTATCTTTGAATCTAGATATACATCCAGAAAATCTGAGACAATGAATTTTAAAATTAGATAAATTAGATCTGAGATAAATAATGCTATAATGAAAATACTCATAAATTATAATTATCTTCTACAACTATGTTTTGATTTCAATAACCGTGAAAAGGTTTTGATGCATTTGAAGAAAGTATCTCCAGGACAATATGAAACAATGCTGGCTACTTTAGGCAGCAATGTCTCCCTAAAGAAAAGAAAACAAATTCTATCCACAAATATTAAAATGAATCTACCAAATGTTAGAAAGCATTGATGTGTTTGTGTATGTGTGCTTTTAATATGAAAGAATTAGTTCTGCGAGTTTTTGCTTTATGTTATGTAGATTTTAAATTTCAAATTTATAACAATGTTTACTTGTGAATTTCTTTTGTTGAGAGTATAATATTTTAATGTGTAAAAAATAGATGCAGTGGCTCCCAAACGTGTTGGTATACTTACAATTTTCAATGAAATAAGGCTCTATCCATTAATAAAAATTAATATTTCAGAATAGGTATTTAATAATAAGATCTATAATCTATTCTTAATAAAACTACATGTAATATTTTTAAAACATCGTAAAACTTCATTTGTAAGAAATCAATAATCAAAAAGGTACAAAATCTTTATCTCACAAAAGTCTTCGTTCATTAAAATATTTTCGGATAAATTCATAATTAAAATTATCGTCTCGTAAAGAAACAACAATCGGCATTCGAAAATTGATTATTTTTCATCATAGCAGTGGTAAATCAGTTCGGAATATCTCTAAATTAGTTCATTTATCCCATTCTACAGTGCAGTAAGTGCTAAAACGCTTTAAAGAAAAAAATCGGATCGAAAACAAGGTAAGAAAAGTTCGACCGGCCATGTTAACAAAACGTGATCAGAGATTTATAATTAGAGCATCTGTGAAAAATCCACGTTTGAGTGTATAAAAGTTTCTGTAGAATTTAACGAAACATTTTCTACTTCAATTTCTCCTGAAACTGTTCGAAGAGTTCTCAGAGCAGCTGGATTAAATGGGCGTTCTACCCTTAGAAAAATTTTTGTTAGTGCGAAGAACAGAACGCTTTGGCTTTCCTTCGCAAAATCAATTTTAAATAAACCCTAAACGTATTAGAATAATGTCTTATTTGCAGATGAAAGTAAATTTTACATTTTTGGTTCTGATGGATGTATAATGGTATGGAGAAGAAAAAATGAGGAACTTATTCCCAAGAACTTAGTTATAACAGTTAAGTATGGCGGTGTAGGTGTCCTTGTGTGGGAGTGAATGTCAGCATCAGGGCTTGGTAATTTGATATTTATCGATGGTATAATGAGTCATGATCTTTATTTAAATATTTTAAGAGACAATTTAAAATTATTAGCCCAAAATTTGGGTACTGGAAACAACTTTGTTTCTTATCAAGATAACGATCCTAAGCATACTGCTCTCAGCGTCTGCCTCTGCTGTCTCTATAATTCTCCACAAAATTTGGAAACAACACCTCAATCTTCAGATATAAACCCAATAGAACATATTTGGAGAGAACTGGAGGTTAGAGTACGAAAACACGACATTGAAACGAAAAGCGAACTAAAAACAGTAATGATGGATGAAAATTGATGCAGAAATTACAAAACAACTAGTGAAATCTATTCCCAAACGTTTAAAAGCTGTTGTGGATACTAAAGGATATCCTACTAAATATTAATTTAACGAAAAATTAGAATATTTACTAATATGTAGAGTTTTTTTTAAAGTGTACGAAGACTTTTGTGAGGTAAAGTTTTTGTTGCTTTTTGATTATTGATTTCTTAAAAATGAAGTTTTACTATGTTTTAAAAATATTTCATGTAGTTTTGTTAAGAATAGATTATAGATCTTATTATTAAATACTTATTTTGAAATTTATTTTAATTAATGTATAGAACCCTATTTCATTAAAAATCGTAAGCGTACGAACACTTTTGGGAGCCACTGTATATATATATATTTATCTGGTTGGATTCTAAAGGGATAAGTTTTTTACCTTATGAAAGCTTATTAATTAAGCTTGATGGCTAATATTTTGTTGCTCTTATTAGCGTATTTAATGCTTCTTCTTTTTTCTTTTGACGTTTGTTCTTATGGTTTCGCTCCTGGTTTTTTTGGGGAGTTCGGGCTAAGAGAAGCTTTGTCTTGGCACTAAATAGGCCTGCTTCTACAGAAAACTCCTTAAATATTCTTTTGAATCCATTTCGAATAGTTTCTAGCCCTTGAAAAAGTGAACTAGAATGGATTCCTTGTTTTTGTTGTATGAATTTCGTTTACTTCAAATACTATAGGTTTGCTTGTTTTACTTTCTTTTTTTAATTTAGGCTTTGGTATATCTGTCTATATATATATATATATATATATCAAAACAAACTTAGAAACACAAGATAAAAACTCAAAAACAGTCAAGACACAATGGCAAAAATAGACAAAAACTAAAAAAAAAATTGAAAAATATCATAGCGAGCCGCTCGTCAGGAAGTGAAGCTCCCTCATGATATTAATTTGTGCTTTTTTCTGCTAACGACAAACGAAATCTGTTAAAAATTGCCGCCATCCCCTCTAAAAGCACAAGACAAATAAAAATGGAAGAATTCTTGAATAAAAGATAAATACATTTAAGAAGATTTAAAAAGAATCAAAAACAAGAAATCCGAATACAAATACAAAAATTCCGAATATAAAAGACCTAGAATAAAATAAATAAAACAGCCGTATACATAAAAAATAATAAAATAAAAGCGAAATACGCTTACCATGCCCAGGAAAAAGCTAGCTTGTCTGTGAGGACCACGAGGAGAATGAACGCCAAACCAGTTATTGCTGTTGCCAAACAGAGGAAAAGGAAGATAAGGAGAAAGAGGCTTTGCCAGTAGCTCCGTAAACACTGCTTGAGATATCGTCGCACAAAGTTTTTGGGAATACCATTATTTAAAAGTTGATCATACAAAAGCTTTAATTGTCTAGATTTTGAAATTTCGTTCGAACAAATAGATCTAATGCGAGAAAATTGAGAGAGAATAGTGTTTCCATAAATCTTAATAGAAATATTAGAAGACTAATATGAAAGTCGGTTGACACAAAAATTAAAATCCATTCTTTTGTCAAAAATATCGATACAAAAGTTATTATCAACAAGTTTAATATCCAGATCTAAAAAATCCGCTTAAAACTGATTACAGTTTGTTTGTTTAAGAAGCATCAGAAAGCAAAGGCTGAAGGATAAATATTTTGCCACGTAATATTAAATAATCCATGATTAAAACAATAAAGATCATCTACGAATCTGAAAACTACAAATTCATGAAAGAGTAAATAATTATATATATATATATATATATATATATATATATATATATATATATATATATATATATATATATATATATATATGTGATAATTTAATTTTTAACTTTTCTAATAATCTGAGCACCTCATTTTAATGCTTCTACTTTCATCTCATAATTAACTTGCTACAACTTTCCACCAAATAGGTTTCAAGAGAATTCCTCTTCCT
>BGPR01008370.1:51141-64177 GCA_013235015.1 Araneus ventricosus | reverse complement strand
TACACCTTGGCCTTTCGTTGGTTTGATTTTTGGAAATAATGGGCAGCCTCTCCATGAGGCAATATGACCAGTTGCTCCGTAATTTATACACTTGGGGTTTTCCTGCGGGGTCGTGATCTTACATTGATTCGTCCTGTGGTCCTCACCACATTTGAGACATCTTGTCTGAAAACCACAATTTGCACTAGAATGGTTGAACATGTTGCAATTCCAGCATTGTGTGGCTCCAGGAGGTTTTCTGTAATTTTGAATTTTTATTTTCAGGAACATGAAATGGGTGAGTTCGAAAATTTTATTTTCATGACCGTTTTTCTTAAGCTCAATCATAAAAATATCCATAGGGGACTTCGTTCTTACGTTCTTCAGCTGACCTACTTTTAATATTTCAATTTCTGGGAGAGCTATAGCGAGCTCGGATTTAATTTCTTCAATATCCGTGTCACGATGTAAACCTTTCATTACTATCTTAAATGGTCTTTCACTCAATGGCCTAATGACGTAAAATTCGATCTTTTCCTCTCTGCAGAACTTTTGCATATCTCTATGCTCTTCTGCCGTCTCGGGGTAGACTTTAATATATTCATTTGCCAATACGGCATTTACCTTGCCAAATTTGTTATTTAGATTCTTTAACATTTCCTTGTAGTTATTGTTATTCCTGATCATTAATGGTTGAATTTTTGGCGGTGCGGGGGGGGGCTTCTTTCTCGACTGGTAGTCGCTCGATATCTGCGTATTTATTTTGCAACAAAATATTACTGTTCTCGTCTGCATTTAAGTTCCTTTTTGGAACAGAGTTTCTTCTGCTGGGGTAAATAAACCCATCTTTATCTAATCTAATTCTAGAATTGTTACTACATTCCGACTCATTCGGGGCCGCTCTTTTGCGAGCGTTATTATTATTACTCATAACATTAACATTATCATGGCTTGTAACACTACTATTACTACAGACGTTATTTGTGCTACTACTACTAGAAATATTTCTTTTACGCTCAGCTTCCTCAAATATTAGCTTATTTTCAATTTCCTTAGCATTACAATTATCTAAAGAGCAGATACCAAAACATGTAATGTCACTCACCCATTTGTTGATGATTTCTTTCAGGGTTCGCAGGATCGTCTCTTCCGATGACAGAGTATTTCCATCTTCCAGCGTCAGGGTTACTTCTTCGTACTCCGTGGCCATGAACACTAGGTTTCGCAGCTTGCCCAGGTGCCGGATGGCATCTCTGATCTGTTGACATCGGCTGTATGGGAGATCTGACACGGGCTTTTCATAAGTGGCAACTGCACGTCGGAAGAACGGCGTCAAGTCCGGTATTTCCTTGCTCACTTGGATCGGTGTCGGATTGGCAGCCAGTGATGGAGACATTTCCATCTGCTCATCAAGGTCGCTGTTCCCATCAGGTTCGTTCGGCACGGTGACTCCAGCACCCTCGGGCATCTTCTTGTCAGTCGTACCTTTCCCCAGATAGCTGGTCCGGCACAGGACCGGCGACGTCTCTTGTAAGGCAAACAGGAATGTAGCGGAACTGGTTAATGAATCCTCTTCACACTCAGCACAGAAGACGCATCGATTCCTGGAACTACCTGTGACTGTCCATTAGCATTGTATGCCTAACTTAGATAAATATACAGTGCAGAGCAACACTATTTTAATATTAATGAAACAACTTTTCTAATGGTATTATATGCATTCTTTGTTTAAATTTAATTAATTCGACTTTTCTAGTATTTCAGTTACACTTCAGAGAGTAGCTGAATTCTATTAATTTTGCGATTAGCCCATTATGTCACATTCAAATGCTTTGCGCGTATCAAGGAAGACTCCATCCACAGAGAAGAAGAATCAGAGGTCTCACTCCCATAGACCCTAATGGCAACTTTTTAAACATTACACTTCACATAGACAGTACGTCATCTGTGGCCGATAAGGGAACTAACCAGAATACGTCAGCGTGAGGTCACTGCGACGCAACTGGAAACAAAACCAATCCTTTCGTCATGACAACGATGTAAACAATAAAAAGGTATTTATTGGATTTTTATTCGTTTTCCAAAGATTCTTAAATTTAAGAATAGCTTATTTTTTATATATATATTTTTAATTTGACAATATTATTGTTTTAATAATAATGTCATTTATTATTGTTTATATAATTATTCTAATCATAAAACAATGTTTTTTCCTCATTAAATTAGCATTTTCTTTAATACAGAAATTAAAAGTAAATATTAAACATCATTCAAAACATTAAAAAAAGTTGAATTACCTATTTGAGGAGTAGCAATCATTTATAACCAGTGTATAAATAATTTAAGAAGATTAACTATTTTTTATATTATTAATTTCATTTATTCTTTTTCAAGATAAGTTCTTTCAGATCATAAAATCTTTTTAAACCAACAGGAAACAAATTTTTATTAATTTAGCTAATATTATACTATCTCTTTTGGAACATGTTAAAACTTGAAAGAAATATTACTTTTTAAGAAATTCACATTCGTTTTTCAAGATACAAAAATTGATAGAATGTAATTTCCATTAAGAAAATTCACTTGGGGTTTTCTTAAACTCTGCAGGAAACTAAATTTGTTGTTTTAATTAATATTATACTTTCTCTTTCAGAATATTTTAAAAATTCAACAATAAATTAATTTTTAATAAATACAGATTCATTCTTGTTCAAGATTTTTAAAAATAATAGAATGTTATTTTCATAAAGAAAATTCATTTGATTTTTTTAAAAAACTCTGCAGGATATTAAATTTTTTGATTAAGTTAATATTATGCCATCTCTTTTAGAATATAGTACAACTTCAACAAATTATTTTTCATCAATACACATTAATTTTTATTCCAGGTACAAAATTGATAGAATGCAATTTTTATACATAATATTAATTTCTGAATTTCATTTTTTCAACCCAAAAAACAAATTAAATACCTTTGTTGATTTTTGTAACAAAATGTCATGATAAAAATAAATGCATAGTTGACCCCACAACGGATGGATCATATCTGTAAGAGTTTGTCGCATAGTATTTTTTTTGCCAGTGACGTCATCGTACCAGCGGAGGCGCATGCGCGTGATTGTTATGAATTAGTTTTATGTAAGGTTATAAATAAGTGTAGCGCTGAAACGCGTTTAGCTAGGAGGTTGATTCTGGTGTCATTTTAAAGAGCTTGAGGTGTATTACTAGGACCCAAAGTGAGACAATAAAAATATTTATCAGAATATAAGTAAAAATCGGCATTAAAGTGAAAATTTCAAACTCCGCATGTTTTTTAATTATAACATTCAGAGTTTTCTTTCGAATTCTACGAAACTTACAGAATACTTGACAATACGTAAAAGAAACATTGTATTATAATTTGAATTCAAAAATTTGAATATTACGGGAAATATGAGCATTTCTAGTAAATAATGTTTTACTGTGCATATGCGAAATGCAATTCTATATACTGTCAATAGATGGCGCCATGAAAAGCTACTCTAAATAAAACATAAGAAAGGCGCAGTTCGGGTTCGCGCTGTAGATTTTTCGTGAAAGCGTCGGGATAAAATCATAAAACAAGTATTTCGCATTAATATGTAATTTAATTATTAATCTCTTTAATACAATATTTACACAGAGAAGTATAATGGTTACAGAATATATAAAACACAAGTTTATCGCATGTAGCAAGGGTCTGTAGTAGCTTGTGATTTATCTATTCTGTAACCATTATACTTCTCTGTGTAAATATTGTATTAAAGAGATTGATAATTAAATTACATATTAATACGAAACACTTATTTTATGATTTTATTCCGGCGTTTTCACGAAAAATCTACGGCGTGGACCCGAACTGAGCCTTTCCTTTTTTTTCCCCCCTTGCATAGAGTTCGATAAAAAGAAGCATTCTGGTTTAGATGAACCTTCTTGCAGAAATAGATTTTACCTAATTTTGAACAAATTCGGTCTTTAAAGAAAAGTGCAAAAGGTTACTCAAAAATTTAAAATTATATTTTGATAGTAAACTTTTTGATTTGAAATACTAAGCTTTTGAATTTTGTCCATTCATATCGTCGATCGTAAACACAGTGCTCTGTTCAGTAAGTTCAAGTTGCTATTTTGTAGTATTAAGTATGCAGAGATGGTTAGACTCATAATTTTTATTAATTAGTAAATTAAATAGTACAGATTTTAATAACTAATCAGAGCACGACCATGAACATCACCACAGTTCATTTCAAATAACCTGTAGCTTGGAAACCCTACGAAGTTGTTAGCAAGGATGAAAGAATGCATGAAAAGCCAAATTAGCCATAGAAGAGACATGATACAAATGAATTTTGATGAACTGATCCGCGTTTGTATGATAGAAAAGGAAAGCCAATGAAGCCAGCCCGACCGCAGCGCCACCATGCTTTAGCTAATTAAATTCCTCGAGATTCGAGTTACTAATTTTCACTACCGAGACGATTGCGATAACTTGCCTTTTTTCAATTTCCGAAGATGTCACATTAATGACCAAAATTGTGAAAACCGCAAATATTGTTATCTAAATTCATCGCGTGCTTCGACCTATAGGATGCAAAAACCGTTCCAAACGCTCTACAGGGCAGACCATTGGACCTAAAGTTATCAAATTTGGTAAGTAGTCACTTCCCTGGGTAGTAGGTGCTCACTAAGAAAGGGTTTTTGGTAAGACTTAACAACAGGAGGCGGTATCTCGCCAAACTTTGAAATCGCGCCAACCATCCAAAAAGTCGCCAAATATCCGACATCTAGGATGGTTTCAAGATGGCGCCGATTCTAATGACAGGGATATCAAAAAATGTAAATAGTACATAAAATTTGAAATAGTACATAAAATTAGAAATTGAACATAAAATTGTATTTGTAAGTGAATTTTGCAGGATAGCATGATGCATTAAAAACTAATTTTGAAATTAAAGAATATGAAAATTTAGCATTTAGTGGGGGTGCTCCCGCCCCCCCCCCAACCCCCCGAATCGCTGCACAAGACATTTTATATGAATTAAACACATAATTTATAAAGGGAAATATATAATTGCACTTCAATTTAGATAGTATGCACTTGGTACATGGAACTATAATTCAGATACTTTGCACTATAATTTGAATACTTTGCACTATAATTCGGCTACTTTTCACTATAATTCGAATACTTTTTACTATAAGTCGAATACTTTGCACTATAATTCGAATGCTTTGAACTCAAAATCAATTTTTATGGCAAAGTTTCAAAAATTTTAAATTGGGCAGATTGCTTACTCAAAAAAAAGGAAATAAAAAATATAGATATTATAAAAAAAGTTGATTACAAAAATGAAAAAGGTTTTAAAATGTATAAAGCACGAGTGAAAGTTACTTTTGGTACGAAATAAGCAAACATAATTGAGAATACAGAAATTATAAAAAAATAATATAATACTGCACAATACTTATTGTATTAAAAGAGCATTCTTGGCTTTAGTGGGCCGACCTCTCTTACGTTTCTACCCAAGAGGTAAACATTTAGATTCGTTTCACGCTTTCTTCTGCCCCATACGTATTAAGATGGCTAAGCTATGTTTAAGAATATATTTTTTTGCAGAAACAGGGCAATAGTATGTAGAAACAGAACCGTTACTTTCAGGGGTAGATACTGTCACTTTCCACATACATTTATTGTATTCAGTTTTATATTCATCATATAAGGTCCATATGAGATATGCCCTTTCATGTGAATGGACCACTTATGCTTTTATATTGTGTTTCACATGTAAAGATGGCAAATAAAAAACAGATTGGTTTCCATTTCTTTCTTCAAAAATTTTGACTTCTAATTTTGCCCACTGATTTGGTTTCGTCCAAATCTTTGTGGGGACATGCAAGTAAAATGGTTTGTAATACGGGTTAACTGGATCACATTCATTTGACAATTTTTTTTACAATCTCATTTTTAAACACAAGGAACTGACCAACAGGGAGATGCTCACGAAATGTATGTTTCTTTTTTTATCACTGCATTGATTTCCTCTAATCCATTAATGGTAATAGGAAAATAATTCCTAGCACCTATATATCAATAACGATTTCTCGTAAGCTACCCGATTTAGAGTTTTCTGTGAATATTGTGATATTCACATCATTTTTTTCCTTTCATTTCTTTAAAAATAATGCACTAATTATGTTGAAGGTATCGTCATCAGAGCATAAATGAAGGCATTCAATATAATTTTTTTCATCTTTGTCTTTAATGCCACGCAGCTTGCCATCAATAGTTTTTACTACATGTAAATAGTACGTCGGAAGGGAAGGTCAAAAACAGCTTGAAGCTATTAGTTATTACGCTGCTGGCAACAGTCAATAAAATTTTAAGTTTCCACTCAGTTTCATTTATTTTATAGAATGAGTCTTTCACACAATTAAATGGTTCTTCCGCTGGTATAATGCGAAAGTTTGGGTAGGGGGTGCCAGCTCAGGTATCGTCCTCGTCATCTGCCCTCGTTTGAAAGTTAGTAGGTCCGTCCAAAAGTAGTCCTCGTTTTACTTCAAAACGGGTCGTTAATATAACTAAACTAAACATAATGGATTTAAATTCATACCTTCAAAAGTGCAGTTATTTTGAATTTAGTTCATTAGTTTATTTTAATTAATGTCCTACTTTTTTAAACAAAACGAGGCTATTTTGGGATGGACCTCATCATTTTGAACCGTTGGCAGGTGACAAGGACAACACCTGAGCTGGCACCCCCTCTCCAAACTTCCGCACCAGCAGGAGGACGTTTGGTTCCATACGTATGATTTGATGTGCAACAGGTCCATTACACGACGGATCTTTATTGGAATCGGGTCTCGAACATGAAGCCTCCGGCTCCGAAGCCGGCACTTTAATTCCAGGCCTCCGCGGCCTCAATTCGGTTCGAAAAGATACAAAAAAGAGGTATAGAAACAGTGATATTGTTGCAAAATAAGCAGTGCCGAGACGCTCTAACATGGGTGACAAAAATCGCGCTGTTTTAAGGACATTTTCACAATTTTTTCTTGTTTATTTCTCATGAAAAAAAAGCAGTGCCAGAACGGTGTTCCGGCTCCACTACACCCCATAGAGGAGCAACGACCCACCCTGCACACGAACAAGTCACGCCAATGTACGGCGCAGAGCCATATTATCAAATTAACCATTGTTGCTAATTTGGCGGATTAAATTTCCGGCTTTGGCTTATTCTCGAACTTTTTCCCTTCTGAGATGGAACTGGCAACACTCCAACCAATGCAATGTTGCCGGCTGCGCTGTGTTTAGTTTATTCGAAGTAGAAACATCTCTTTTATAGTGGAAAGTAATTAATGCAAGTGATAATATTTTTTCTTGAGTGCATCATATTTGTTCAAAGTTCAAACATTTTTTTTTCATGCTGAATAAATTTAATTATAGTGGGATAATTTCTTTTCGCGGGCAATTTATTTGTTATGAGTGCAAATTATTTTTATCAAAGTGAATTTGATCCAAATTAAAGTGCAAATTATTTTTATCAAAGTGAATTTGATCCAAATTAAAGTGCAAATAATTCCCACCCATTTATAAATTATATATAATAAAACAATTGAAATTAAAAAAAAAGAACTTACTCATTCGACCGTATCTTGCGTATGAGGCGGATATAACTCAGTGATGCCTCGAATGAAGGAGGGGAAAAGAGATTTCATCGTAGCACCTTTATGGCTTCTCCGCCACATATATTCAGCGAGATACGTGTCGAACTGTCCTTCAACTCTTCTTGTCCCCTGCTTTCAAAAGTCGGTCTTGATAGCATTCCAGGTTCCGTTTGTATGGGCACCCGTTACTGGATCTTTGAAATTCTGAGAATGGTTGACTTTGTAGTGCACATAGCCTTCCGCCTTCAAACCATTATAAGAAGCCCAGCAATCCGAAAGTACCGTGGTCCCAGGCGCAACGTATTTTTTGGTGATTTCGATCAACGTCTCTGCCGTTCGATCCTCAACCACGCAAAAAAACTCCTTTTGCTCCCTCTTTCAACACCACCAAACACCCACTTACCATCCACTCGCTTACCTCTATTATACTTCCTTTTACCAAACTTACTCTCATCTATTTCTACAACCATTCCGACACCACCAATCTTTTCTTTACTATCTTTCACAAGCCCATCCACAGAAACTTCTCGGCAAAAACTTTTCCAATCAACCACAGTTGGCTCGGACACATTCATTTCATCCACAATCCACTCATTCGTAGTTTTTTTCACCCACAAATATGTGAGGATCAAAACCTCAGGTATAGTCAGCTTGCTTTCCTCGAACCAACTGCCCTTTCTCACTGACCTTCTAACATGATGAGCATTCACACCAAACTTTCGACAAACCCACAAAAAACCATCCGAGCAATTATTTTGAGTCAAAACCATTTTCTCACCACATGTAGGACAAACATACTCATTCGCGATCATACCCATATCCATACACCAAACAAGCACATCTTTCTTGTTTCCTTTCTTCAATCCATACAAAAATTCTAAATCAAACATACTAGCTTGACTTTCGAAAGCGCGATGTTTCTCGCGACAAGACATAACGGGAATTTTGGAAGGATCTGAAATGAACAAAATAGCAAAAAACCGAACGGAACTAAACGAAAAAAGCCGTTACCGTTACAGCTCCAAAAAACAAACAACCGCACAGTTGAACGCCTGAAGGCAAAAGGAAGAGAGCAATATTGAAATTAGCAATATTCAAATTCTGGCGCTAAGTTTTAGGGTTGCCCGGAAAAGGTAATTAATCATAAACCCACAAAATTAAGAAGGTTACCACATTTGGCGAGAAATCAATTTGGCGACGAAAAAAATTCAACTTGGCGGACCGCCTCCTGTTCTTAAATCGAGCCGAATATTATTGCGTAAAAAACCATTTGTGCACCACTTTAAATGGAAAAAAATTAGTTTTTCAGTAATACAAATTTAATTTCCGTGCATATATCGGATTATCTCTACATTAATCCGTGAAGAAAAAACTTTGTACCCCTTTTTAAGCACATTGCGAGTACGGAGGAGTGTGAGATTTGGCATAGTTAAAGTTCATATGGAGAAGGAGTGAAGAAAGATACAATTTATGCACAATATGTGTTACAAATACATTAAATAAAATAAAATAAAACATTCATTGTTTACGTTCATTCTGAATGTCAAACACATAAAAGTCTGTGGGCAACAATAGGACAACATTTATTTTTTTAATCGAACGCTTTTTTTTTCTGTTTCAATAAAAAATATATAAAAAAAATACGAAGAATATATTCTTTATTTCATTTTTTGTATTAATTTTTTATATAATTTGAAAAAGATAAGCAAATTAACTGTGTAGCCTTGGCGAAACCTGGCCAGTATAGCAATAAAAAAAACCCAAGGAAATGTCAAAAAATGCTTATTGTTTTTTAAATACGACTTAGCCAAGCTATACCTCATTTTTCCTATCGTTCGTATTTTTCAAATAATTCGAAAATTAATGCATAATGGCGTATTTGTACACGCTCGCAACTAACGTAATAGAACAAAATTTTTAAAAAATGATATGCAATGATTATAGAGGTATACTCTTTGACAAAAGAACCCCAATAACGTTCAAACTTAAAAATTTAATGAATTACGGTCGAATTTCGACCGCTGGGCGACCTCTAGTGTTAATAAATTCATAAAAATATTTTAAATAAAATTTAGATTACTTTCCATTGTTGTAGTTTGTGCAATTAAACAAGCAAGCGATTCAACTATTTAAATACATTTTTGTGTGCTATCTATTTAAGAATAAATTTAAAAAATAATATCATGAAAGCAGCTGAATTAAGCTCAAAATATTATCATGTTAATATGTTTCAGACAAGAGGTTCGAATCTCCTTTAAAAAATTCTGGCTGCCAGATCACTTTATATATCTTAATAGTTTATAGTAAAAAAAATATACTAATCTATCAGATGGAAAAATAATTTTGTGAAAAAACTGTATTGGCTTATTAAAGCGTAATATCAAGTCTATATCGTACATAAGGTTTGTATTTCTATGATGGTATCATTATGGTTAATGAACGCTAATGGTACAGTTGTGTTTTGTGTAGTAAATCATGTAAATAAATTTATCTTCATTTTAACCTCGCATCTTTTTTTATCTGAAGCATAAGTGATCATAAAGCAGAAAGTATACAATTTATACAGAAATGCCTTACATAATGGCCGGAAAGTCATAAGATGAGGGTGCATAAATTCCTCTGGGGTCATAAAACTGAAATTTAAATTAAATAATGTGGATAGATATATGTATCTCAGCACTGTAAATCAAAAAATCATTCATCGCACAGGAACTCTGGTTCTGATAACTTCTGATCAAAAATGTAATGATACCACCCAGATAGCACATAAGTTTGCAGCAAGTTTGATTTTGACTTGATATTACCTTGTCATATTTATCCATAAGCTTATACACTACAAGACCCCCTCCTACCTTATTAAGCTAATAGATACTTATTTACTAGAAAGAAAATTTGCAGTTAGAGTCAAGAATGAACTCTCAAGCACCAAAAACATTAATGCAGGCGTGGCACAAGGGTCGAAGATTGGCCCGACTCTTTTTGCCCTGTATATTAATGACATTCCCAAACAATTCAATACTTTATTATGCATGTACGCAGACGACACAGCAATACTTGCCCGGACCAAAAATCCCAATTATATTCAAATTGCTCTTAATCGCCATCTTAAAGCACTTGAGGACTGGTTCATTAAATGGAAAATAGAAATCAACGTCTCAAAAACTGAAGCTATTATGTTTGCTAAAGCGCGCCCCCCCCCCATTAAGATTAATGACAGAATTATCCCCTGGTCTCAGGAATGTAAGTATTAAGGTCTTATTCTTGATTGCAAATTAATTTGGAAACCCCATTTTATCTACCTTAAAAATAAATTCCGAGACACCGCGCGTAAACTTTTCCCATTAATATCTCGGAAATCTAAAATGCCTAGGGAAACGAAGTTACTTGTTTACAACTCCTATTTGCGTCCCATTCTAACTTATGCCTGTCCGATCTGGGGTTATGCCGCTAAAACCAATATTAAAATAATTGACGTTCAATATCACTCAGTAATTCGGTCAATCTGCAATGCGAAATAGTATATCTCCAACACCGAAATGCGTAAAGCACTTAACTACCACTCTCTAAAGGAATTCATTGTTAAAATTGCAACAAAATTCTTTAATGCTCTCGACACGCACGAAAATGCAGCAATTCAACTTATTCCTAATTATATCCCCGATCCCAAAATAAAAAGACCGCGAAATATTCTCCTGTAATAGTAATGCTTCTTGTCCCCCTCCACGCAGCTTGTTTACGTTACTCACTTTCCGACTTTTTCTCCCACGGCCCTCTCCTCAGATATTAACCATACACAGTTAAGCTCTCGCAGTTTCACTCTCCTCCACTTCGTCTCAAGATCTTCTCTTTTGGCCACCGCTAGACTTCTGACTTTCTCAGAACTGTTCCCAGTTCTTCTCAGAGCTACTGTGCGAAGGACCCAGCTTCTATGAAGCTCCAATGTACGCACCCCCTCCCTGCCTCTACTCACTGCCGAAATGAATCCTATTCAGCTCATTGTCAGATACTTCTCGCCATGTTGGACTCAGTACTCGTCAAGAATGGAGGTAGCCCCTTTTTGAGGGGCGGGTACTCCGGAATTTGTCAAGAACTATTACCTTGTCATTGCAAATTTGACGCGTCAAGCTTGAAGCTAACTTGTGGCAAGTTCGTCGTGACAACTAGCGCCACCCTCGCTTGCAAAACGCCTTTGTCACAAGTTCGCCGTGACAAATAATGCCACCCCCTTGCAATGCAAGCTTGCTGCAAGTTTGAAAAACTTTTTGTCTCTGTTTTAATAAAACATCCGATTTTTAATAGCATCTCCGAGACCGTCCTTCTTTTTATTAATTCAATTAATCAATGATACTTTTTTTATAAAAAAAAAATTTGAAACATTTTCTATCTTTTTACTAAATATGACATTCGCACTTTAAAGAAAACTATATCGTCTTTTTCTGAAAGTTGAAATTTTAACGTTTATAAACAAAATTAAACCGAAAAAACAGTCAATGTTTGTTGAAAAATAAACTTATACATTTTGTCCCATTTTAAAGTAATTACTTTTGAACTCTAATTTCATAATTTATTCTACTAGCAAAACGTAGTTATTAGCGAAAATCGCTCTCTCTTTGACTTCAAATCATATTCTCAACTCAAAAAATTAATGAAATCAAGAAAACAATTTAAAATAAATCGTATACGAATCGAATCGAGCGATGTATTAGCGAAATCTATCTTCTCCTCTCAGAGTTTAACTGCCGAGTGGTTAGCCCGTCATCTTCCGAACCGGTAGGTCGTGAGTTCTAATCCGGCTTGTGTTCGCACTATGTTTTTCTATAATTTACAATGAGTTTGACACGGCAAGCTTGCTGCAAGTTCGTCTCATGGTGACCTCGAAGCTTGCGTTAACTTGTTTCAAACTGGTTGCAAGCTTGCATTCTTGTCATGTCAATCTCGTTTCAAGCTTGCACCCTTGTCATGTCAAATTTGTTGCAAGCTTGCTGCAAACTAAAATTGCTATCTGGGCAATCATGATGCGCAGTTTGTCAAATTATATTTTCTAGATATAAAGTAACAATGATTTAAAAAACTATACAGTCACTTACAGTACTTAAACTTACTGCATAATCTACAGTTTTGTCAAAATTAAGCTTTCCAAACTTAGAAGCCTCTGTTGGACACATTATAGATCGTAATGACATCTGATTTAGACTACAGATGCTTGAAATCATGCTCTTGAGATTTATTTGAAACATATTAGTTCAAAAAATGCAAAAAGGTAGGCTGTAACATGAATGAAATGTGAGTTTCACGCATGAAAATTCTGCCTAAGCGCAACCTATACAAAAAGCGACTTCGATAAAAGAGAAGGGTTCTCAAACTCAAGAGTTTCCAGCTT